>JAJIYU010013558.1:0-13777 GCA_030144865.1 Tinospora cordifolia
CATTATGCCGCATATTCAAACAAATAATGAAAGCATATAACCAGACATTATGCTCAGTCATCAATCAAGGCATCCAAACATGCTACACACCCTAGCATGCATCTAACACCCTAGGCTACACAAACATCATACCTTGAACCTCAAGCCTACATAGTACTAGTGAGCGAGAGAATCTCGCCCATCCGATATCAGAGGACGACCCTTGCGCCTACTCGCAAGAATCACGCTCGAAATCCACAGGCTGAAATGATTAAATTTCGTCATTTTGTCCCAATCATAAAAATCCCTCTTCAATGAATCTCCAGAAAATCCAAATTTTCATTTCTCCTCACAAAAATATGAAATTATAGTCAACGCATTCAAAACTAAGAATAGAACACATTTAGAACTGACTACAACTTCAAAAGAGAAATAGATTGGGTTTTATTACCTATCAAGCGATTTGCACCCTCCAAGAATCCTCCAGATATGCAACTTTCTTCTGGATTCGTCCAAAACTGCAAATGAACAGTCAAAACCTCCAGAATTTAATTCTAGATCGATATTTTGTCAGTTTAGAAGAAAGATCTGAGCTCATAGGGTTCCAGATCATTTTATACAATCAAAACCCTCAAAACCCTTATTTTTTATACTGAATCTGAATGAATCGATAAAATTGAAACTCCTCCTTGAATCAGCTTTGGATCACCTCTCTGGAACTCTGGATCAACTCGAAAAATTATGTGCATAAAATTGACGGATTTAGGGCTCAAAATTGTTTAAATTTCGCGTAATGACCGCGGTTGGCACTTTACGGACCGCGGTCACCACGGTGACCTAATTTTTTTGAGATTTCGCCCTGATGACCTCGGTCATTCTCCGGTGACCGCGGTCACCAGCATGGTACCCAGTTTTTCCCATGCATTTCCAACATTTTTCCTATTTTTAAACATCTAAATTTATTTTATTTCCTTACCATGCCATATAATAGTCATTTAAAACATGTTTTCACACATTTTTATATTTATTTCATAATTTTTAAAAATTTATTTCTGAATTGTGTGCGTTTAAAAACTTCGGGGTGTTATAGATAGCCTGTGCTCTCCCTCGAATAATGGTAATGGTGGGTGCACTAGACGCTAGAAGAAGTATAGGGCAGTTATGTCGTTTATGGCATGGCTAACCACATTGATAACATATAATCTAATGTCCTTGCACAACCTAATATGTTTGGCTCTAATCATAGCCTCTTTGCCCTAAATCTCGACCCCTTCCTCGACCTTTGCCTCAGGCCTCGTACTAAGTTGATGGTTGTCCCACTGCCTGATATGTCTAAACTGGTGTGGCTACGATAGGGACTATGGAAGATCGTTGACTGTACTCCCTTCTCGACTCTCCTCCCAAGTACTTCCTCTTCCTTAGGTATGTAACTACTTGAGCTCTACTACGATAACTGTCCTAAGTCAATTACTCGGGTTGTAACTACTACTGCAACTATACTGTGGCACCTTGTACTATCTGGACCATCAGGCCCTCATCTCTCCCATCAGTCTTGAACTGTAGCACTTGTCTCTGGATGGTCTCAATAGTAGCACTTGTCTCTGGATGGTCCCAATAGTAGCCTCAGTAGATGTCAATGTTGCCTGCCTAATATTGGCCAGCAGTTCGCGACGGAAGAATCTTGCTCTCTCCCTCGGGTTACCTACTAACTCAAGTGCATGCGCCTCTAGTCGAAGAAATCTATGGATATACTCCTTCACTGACATGTCATCTTGCTGTAGGGTCAGAAACTCCACCTTCTTATGCTCCCTCGCTGTCTTAGAAATATAAGCGCTTGAGAATAATTTTCAAAAATGGGCCCATGTAGTAATCTGACCCTCTATAATCTGGGTGGCCTTCCACCAGATCGCAGCTCATCCTCGAGCATATGTATAGCAAAGAGTACCTAGTTTTACTTCAACAACTTCAACATCTCAGAGTTCTTCTCAATGTTGCGTAAAAAGTTCTCTGCTACGTCCAAACTTCGACCCCCATGGAAATCTTTATGTCTCAAATCTAGAAACCTCTTCAGAAGGTGATCATGAGTAGCCTCATCTCCTTGTCTCACTAGGGCTACCTCTGCATAGTCTACGACTCTCTCAAGTACAACTAATATAGGGGGTGCTACTGGCTCAACCCTCTATCGCTAAACCTCAATCTTATCTGGTCTCTCTCTCAATAAGGTTGTTTGGGCTTGAGTAGAATCAGTAGATATCCTGATCAAAGCCTCAAGCCTCTGGATGGGATCTTACTCGGGCTAAATCAGAGGTGGTGGTGGTGGGGGCACTGGTTTCGGGATCTTACGCCGTCTCCCATGTCGAGAAGGCATCGTGGTCTACATAAAACATTAAAATTTCATCATTTATCCATATTAAGTAGACCACAACTTTTAATGATTATAACAAACGATAACTACGCGTTAAGGTAGCTATCTCCAAGTAATACTCTAATCTCTTAGGTTCAAATTTTAAATCTTAAAACTCACTAATTCCCAATGACAATCAAATTTCCCTCATGATATGGTCATTTCTAGGGTTTTCCTAACTTTCACGATTACTATAAGGTTCCTTAGGTTAACACCAACTGTTATTCTTTAATTTAATACCTTGGGCTTTGATACCAACATTGTCAAGACCCCTTCTTTATAGAGAAAGATGAACCAACCAGCACAGTGTTCTAACAAACCCTTTCTCAAATAGAGATTGCCAAAACACTGTTAAGCCTCTTAAAACCACTGTACATCACTATCAAAGTAAGCATAATAAATGTGGAAACAACTATAACAAATAACTACAGTAGAAAGTATTTTTTTAGACAAAAGTTAACTATATATATATAGTGTTAGTAGTGGAATATCTAAGTCAAATTATCTATAATATTTTTCTCACTTCTTATACATTATACTAACTCTCGAAATAGTAAACTGGGTGAGGAAACCTATCAAAATAAACGTGCGGTGCTCTACGCGATGACCACTTTTTTCCCTTTAGTCGCAGAAAAGGAACCTGAAATGTTAGAGTGGTCAGTTAATTTTGTCCACAACGGCTCAGTGAGTAATGTAACCTAATCTATAACTTAGAACAAGAATTCTAGAAAAACAATGTTATGTATGAATGCACAATAATAATAATGCGAATGAGTGCAATAGTTAATGAATGTTAAATCCATAATATAGTCATGCACCTTTTATTTTAAAAACAATTTTAATGTCAAAAACACATAAATTTATTCAAGCGGGTGAAACCCGACGGTTAGGCACACTCATATTATATCACAAGGAGCCAATTGATAGACCTGGCCCTACCGTACCCCGGAGTTAGACAACCACTCGTCCTCAATGCTCTAGTGGAGCCCAATTGATAGACCTGGAGCGACCATACCCCGGGGTACGATAGTTACTCGTCTTCAATGCTCTACCATATTCAATATCCTAACTTGCACCCAGACCTTGATATTTAGTGCACATTTTCATTTAAATCACATTTAGAGATTGAAAATGTATTTCAATATGTAAAAAAGTTCCATTTATGACAAAATGACAAGTTAAGTGACAAATTAGAAAATACTAATCACAAGGATGCTCAGCTCCCAATGCTCCTCTAGTGACTGATCGCATCCTGCTAATGTTTGATCCTGCGTGATCAACTTAATTTCTTAATATCTACATAAAACTTGGCTCAAATCTAACTTTATGGCCCTTGCGCAATCAAAGGATTAACTTGGTCCATTATACTCAACTCTAACTAAACCTAGCCCTTGCCTACCTGTCAAATCAACAAGGTCAACGTGATTAGCAAGGTCAATTAAGCCTTTAAGATTGACTCAAAATACTATAAATATGTGTTATGGACATGTGTGGCACCTTTGGTATACAATAACCAACCACTTTTATAAATTTGGCAGTTCAATACATAAATATTATTTTCTATGTTACACATTTCCCTAATAAGTATTTCATAATGCTATACAATATTGTATGACATTTTTTCCTATTATTTAACATTATTTTTACCTTATATACATTTT
Organism: Tinospora cordifolia; assembly: GCA_030144865.1. Classification (NCBI taxonomy): domain Eukaryota; kingdom Viridiplantae; phylum Streptophyta; class Magnoliopsida; order Ranunculales; family Menispermaceae; genus Tinospora; species Tinospora cordifolia. Next base: position 4,045 of record JAJIYU010013558.1, read on the forward strand.
CTCTATATTTATTTATTAATCCTCAAATTACATAAATACGAATTTAATATATCAATTAGCCTCCAAAATCCTAATTTCAGTATTATTGAGTTCAAAGTTTCATTCTGAACATTTCAGTACCTGCCAGCTAAAATTTCAGTATTAATGGGTACACCCTCTATATGTCGACTTCCAACTACCATATAATTTTCTAGGTCTACGAAGGTTTAAATAATATACATATTTGTATTCTACTCGGATGGCGAAGTTGTAAGCAAAAGTTGAGGGAATGAAAATGAAGGAAAGCTTGCAACTATATATAGGCATGGCTTTATGGTGGGGTCAATGCAAAATTAAATGCAAGAATAGGCAAAATAGATGGCTTGACTTCATCCATCCCCCTCATATATATTATCTACTTATTTTATTTTATTTTAATTTTCTTTTCCACCTTATCTAAACAACTCACCCTCTTTATCCATTTTTATTTATTTTTTCACCAAAATACAACTACTAGCCAGCTCATTATGATAATATTTCCTTATATAATTAATTTATTACATAAATTTATTTTTTAACTCCACTAAATAACTATTATTATTATTATTATTATTTATTCTAATTTCTCAAGCAATACACACATTGATTAGTATCATTGCCAAAAGTCACATGCACTAATTTATACAATTCTAATAAAATCATGTATTTTCATTTATAATCCATTAATTAATACATGAAAATACATATTGAGCCCATTGACTCAATTTTGTAAAAATACGGATCATTACAGTAATGATCCATATTTTTGGATATTGAATCGATGGGTTTGACATATATTTTCATGTATCAACAAATAAATTATAAATGAAAAATACATAATTTTACGGAAAGACGTGATTTTATGGCAATTATATTGATTAAAGAGTGTGTTAAATGAAAAATATAAAATAAATAAATAATGATAATAATTATTTAGTGGAGTTAAGAAACACAATGAATGAAATGAATTAATGCAATATAAATTAATTCTTGTATACACATATATAAACACACACACATACACACACACACACACACACACACACACACACACACACACATATATATATATATATATGAGGTAATTGAGGTGGATGGATAATGCAAAATAATAATAATAATAATAGATTATTATCTTAATGAGATGGAAGACAAGAGATGACAAAAAGAAAAATGTGCTTTATCTCAACATTAATTGTGGTGAGACCCCCCAAACCTTTCCTTATATATGTGAATTGATCCTTTCTCATTTTGCTCACTTCAATTTGCTCTCATTTCTTCATCTAGGAAGGAAAAGAATTTACTCTCATTTGGTTTCCGAGAAGGAAAAGTGAAAAAGAAAAAAAAAAGGAGAAAGAAAAAAAAGAAGAAGAAGAAAGGAAAGAAAAGAGGAAAAGAGAAGGTGTCTGTTCTCGAGGATCCAACACTTTATGTAATTTACTTTCATCTCTTTTAAATTCAGAATTGTTCTAGAAGATTGTGAATTATGATTTTTATAGTTTACTTTTTAATAAAGGTATTAGTTTATTGTGTAATCCAAAACTAAGATGTATTCTTTTTTTAGGAATGAAACTACATAATATATATATATATATATATATATATATATATATTCATTTTGTTCAGATTAACGAGTAGAATATAGATATGTAAATTATTTGTACCCATGTGGATCTTAAGAATTTATATGGTAATTAAAAGTCGACACATAGGGGGCATACCCATTAACATTGAAATTTTATTTGCCAGCTACTAAAATGTCTAGAATAAATTTCTTAACTCAATAACACTAAAATTAGGATTTTTGGAGGTTAATTGATATATTAAATTTGTATTGATGCGATTTGAGGATTAATTAATAAATATAAAAAAAAATGTATATAGGGCAATATTATGTTAAATAATAGAAAAATTGTTATATGATATTGTATAACATTATAAAATATTTATTGAGAGAAAATATGTGTAATATAGGAAATAATTAAATTTCTCCTATTTACTGTATTGACCAAAAGTGGGACATGTGTCGACAATATAGGTTTTCAGTATTTTGGGTGAATATTATGGGCTTAATTGCATCAATTGACCGTGTTTACCATGTTCACCTTGTCAATCATACAGGTTAGCGAGTGTTAGACTTGATTAGAATTGATTATACATATCACAATTGACCGAGTCAATCATTTAGTTGACCGAGTCATTTTTTTGATTGACCGAGGACCATAAAGTTAGATTTGAGCCAAATTTCATATAGATATTAAGAAACCACGTTGATCACATAGGATCAAATGTCAACAGGATGCGATCGATCACTAGACGAGCACCGGGAGCTAAACCATCCTTGTGAGTAGTGTTTCTCAATTTATCACCTAAACTTATTATTTTGTTCATAAATGAAATGTATTACATATTGAATGCATTTGTAATCTTTAAATCGGTTTGGGGCACATTTTCTTACTTAAATGTGGCAGAACATTGAGGACGAGTGGCCATCGCACCTAGGAGTATGTTCTGGGTCATCTATTAATTAGGCTCCCTTATGGAGGATTTAAGGCCGCCATACATGAGGTATCCGTTTGCAGATCCCTATTATATGATATGAGAATACACCCCTGCTCGAGTATATTTATTATTGCCTTGTAGGCTATTGAGAGCTTTGGTATGTGTTTTTCAACATTAAAACCATTTTCAAAATGGAAGGTGCACGACTACATCATGGATTTAGCATTCGTCAACTATTGCATTCATTCACATTATTATTATTATGCATACATATATGACATTGTTTTATAGAATTCATATTCTAAGCAGTAGATAGACTACGTTACTCATTGAGTCATTGTGGACAAAATTAGCTCACTACTCTAACATTTTAGGTTCTTATGTTATGGATAAAGAGAAGAAGGTGGTCATTACGTAGAGTGCAACTCATTTATTTTGGTAGGTTTCATCACGTGGTTTATTGTTTTAAGAGTTAGTATGATGTATAAGAAGAGAAAAAACATTGTAAATATTTTGACTATCACATTTTCGCTACTACTACATAGAAAAGACTGTATGTAACACCCTAGTTCTCGGTCCTTGGTTTTTGTCACATTGGGGTCACGCACGGAGAAGCGCGTCCATAAGTTAGTAAATGCATTCATAGAGACACTACATGTGTCACCCAACGAGAACTAGGACGTTACTTATCTCACACTCAATTCTCATTAAATACCTTCTAGACATACTAGACCTCATATAATTAATTCATCAATCTCTTGAACATACCAAGATTTATCTCATGGAAAATAATGATTTTAATAAATGAGGTAACAATTTTGCATAACCAAATTTAATGAAAATCAAAGTGGAAATCTCGAACACCTATTCAAAACATGGCTCAAGTGGCCATACTCCAACGGAAACTAGGGGTTCAACAATTAAAATCATTTAATGAGCCATGTGCCCGATCTAATCTCAGTCCTCAATTAAACATCAAAGAATAATCTCAACTGTAAGATCTACGGTCATCTATGTTCTCAAATCAACACTCGCTAGAGGAGCTTCTTCGATGATCTCCTAAAAAGAAAATGTGGGGTGAGCTTGAGAACCCAGTGGATCTTACACAATACATTAATGCCATTATTTAAATTGAACACAAAACATGCAAACAGTTATAAGACATTAGGTGTTACAAACATTAAGTTATCAACAGTCATTAAATATATTGAAGGGTCTAATCCTGGTGTTCTCTCATCATTATCATGTAGGAGAATACAAAGAAAATGCACTATATGCCAAATTTCAATGGGATAGGAGCACACCCATTGCCCAACCCAAGAACTAGGATCACACCCATCGCTCCATCACCAAAGCACTAGGAAACAACCATAGTTCTATTATAGGGAACTAGGGCCAAATCCATCATCCCTTATCGTGAAAACACCCACAGTGATCCCCCATGGACCACTACAACAGTAAATGGTTCAACTTTTAATTTGTTTTTATTGAATATCAACAAACATCTAATAATAGGCATAGTTATCATAATCATGCATAATGCATCATTGTACAATAACATAATCATGCTGATCATTTCATAGAAATATTAATGAAACAACTATCATCTCATGTTAATAAGGCATTGTAAACACCAAACATGGACATATAATTCATGTTATTCTAGCATTCATGCATTTATGTGTGACACCTCGTTTCAAGTCAAAATTTTTCGGTATGTGATCTTCAAGTCATCCTTTCTTGAAACTGAGTTGCCAACTGTCTATTTCATATTTCTCTTTCTTCTGAAAGTTTACAAAATCTATATGCAATGTAGACCAACATTAATGCATGGAATGTCCATAATCAACCCATTATCACCGATTTTCATTCATGAAAATAGGAAAATTTTGAAAGCATCATATTAATGCAGTGGTAAAAGTCAGAAAACATTCAATTGACTAGTGTCAAATTCATTTATACAAAATAAACACAAGTATATTTAGATTTTGAAAGTTTTACATCATAGCTTACAAAATGATCATAAATCCTATTTAGGCATTTACATCAAAATAAGACACGAGAAAACAACTATAACAACCTCTAAGTGAGGTTCTGAAATCAATCCCTGTGCCTGTCAATGATTATTTTTGTGAGTACCTGAAAAGGAAATGAGAGCGAGCTCGAAAGCCCAATGGGTCATCCCTACACATCATCAATATTATACAAACCGACATTCAAATAATTATAACCACTTTCAGACATTAAGCATTACAAGCATTAAATTGTTTTATTATAATCCTAATGACTAAAAGAGAATCTTCTCTTAGTATTTCTTGTAATCCAAATGAGTAACTCTTGGTACACAATCCAGTTGTACCATCATGATTTCTCCAAGTATTGCAATCTAGCATTACCATCATGATATACCTCTCCAGGTATTAATGTCGTTCATACCAAATGATATTGCTCTATGGTATACAATCCAGACTATACCATGAGATTACGGTCCAAGGAAGGGCAACACGATCCAGTGCTCACAATCCAGTGAGTACCACTTCCACCAACACTCAGCTATCCAAGTATTGGAAATATCTACGATGTGCCCAGACTAGTGCACATGATGCACTGTATGGAGAGTTACAATGCGCCTGCAACAATCCATCGCATCAGTACGTGGAGTTCTTAATAAATCCTTAATCTTATTTAACTCCACAAACAGTGTCATCCAAGCAGTATCATTCAGTAGTTATGACCAAATACATAATGAATAAAATGAATAAATCATCAATTCGATAAAACATTTTAAAAAGTGATTAATCGGACATTATGATCATCATTCAAGTTATTCCAATAAAAACAGATAACCATAGCAAACAAAATATCTTAAACTAATAATCATCATGTTTTGAATCTAAAATTAGCATAATATTAATGATCAAGGAAATCCTTCCCACCTGAGGTTTATGGATTTCCCTTGCGCCCCTTCACAAAAGTTCACTACCCTAATATTCTTGATCTGAAATAAAAATCAAATTATTTAATTACTTAATTTTCAAGTCCTTGTTATTCATCCAAAAATGAATTAGAAATAATCTAAGTTTAAAACCATTCAAAAATTCCCTTAACTATTAAATAAATCATTTCTACTTTAGTAGCAAAATTCTAATATTTAATATTCGCATCAAGACTCCAAATAATTTCAATCTCCAATCATGAAACTCCCAAACTACAATCATAATCACCGTTCACGTTCATTCTAGGTCATCCACATGAAATTTCTTCAAAAAGGGTCCCCCAAAATTTGAATTGTCCATTTCACCACATTATCATACAAAACTATATTCATTTTCTTCCAAATTTAAAATAAACCTCAAATGTTGAGCGAATCGAGTTTTATCCTTGCCCAAAGGATTTTGCCCTCCAAATCCTCCAAATCCTCTAAAAAACTTGTAGATTCGTTAATAACTGCAAATGAATAGTCAAAACTTTTAAAATTTTGTCTAGAATCACTAATTCATCGATTTAAAAGGAAGATCTGAGCACAATTCGCTTCGGATCATTCTGTGCTTCAAAAATCCCAAATCATCGATCAATTTTGCGATTTTGATGTTGTTAGCCTATGAGAGTTGATTTGAACAAGTTTTAAGCTTCAAAATCTTATAGTCAACGCTTAGAATTGCCCTAGATTTGATTTGGATCAATTTGATTATCTTTGGTGAAAATCAGATCTCTGGTGACCAAGATTGAATGCCCTAACTATTTGCAATTCCTCTTTTTATTCTGTTTTACAATTTAAAATGGGATGAACAATACCTGCATGAACTGTATCCGCACTCATATGAATAGTACCCATTGTTACTGTTTATAGAGGCAATTTTTGCCCAATTCCCCCCTTTTTTTCGAAGTTAGTTCAAAAAGGCTCCCATGAATATCCCTTTTGTTTTCTGATTTTTTTCAACTTTAAGCAACGTAATTTATTTTATTTCTTTAATAAATATTGCAATAAACATTTAAATTATGATTTTGAACATTTTTTATTTATTTAGTATTTTAAAAAATTCATTGATTTTTTTATCGCGAACCTTAGGTTATACGTATATCTTTATTTATTTATTTTTTCTTTCATCTTATTTATACCTCATTATGATTAAATAAATATTTTTCTTATTTATTTATCTAATTATTTTATAATTTACTATCTCTAAAATGACATGTATGTTTTATAAATTTTTCGGGGTATTACATCATGCCATTTACAAATCATATAAACAATATCCTAGCATGATTCTAGGCATTCAAGAAATGTAAACACACCACATGTTCAATATTAAATTTCAAATAATATTAAGAAGCAAGGTAATCACTTCCACCTGTTGCTATGCTTCGCTTGTTCTAATCCTTGTTCCAATGATTTGAATCCTCAACCTATAATGGTTTGATATCATAATTTAGTATTCTTAAACCATGATTCAATATCCACTTAATCTGAGTAGTAATTGGTGTGCATTTAGGTAATAGCTGGTGTGTAATGTCTTGTTCTTCTTCTATGTATTACGGTAGAGAAAAGTACTACCATAGTCACTTGGATCTATGCATTAAACTCAAAAAATGGGGTCTGGTGCAATTAAAGCGGTAATGCAAACCAAAATTGATGACAGGCGTTACCACGGTAACTAGAGAGGATTTCATGTGAATAGTGTATTACTATGGTCCGTTATTGCGGTAGTCAAGCAACTTTCCTAGAAATTGCACATTCGTGTAAATTTCCTTCCTCTCCCTCATTCGCCACAATTCATTACACTAAGACTATACTTAACACAAACATTATATCGTATGCAAACGTATTATACCTTGATTCCAAATGCTCCTTCTTTCGTTTCCCCTCAAAAAAGTGTTTCAAACACTTTAACTAGTTGCTAAATCAAGGGAGCATGCAACTCCTTAGAAGACGAGAGTCCATGATGAAAATACATGTATACTATGTAACACGAATGCCTTGCCTTGTATGCAATCAGTTCATTCAATCCCAGCAGCCAAACTATTCACCAATATGCAGTTCTCCTTCATTCTTTGCTTGAGAATATGGTTGGCAAGGTTGAATGTATTAGAAACACACTACAACACCTTAGGGAAGAAGAAGGGTCAGTCTATGACGACTGGGTAGGTTTCTCTGCGACAGTGTATCTGAATGACTAAGAATTAAGGTTTCTCCACAAATTGCATAAATAAATAATTTTCATGTATTACGGTAGTAATTGCATGATTAATACATCCAAATTAGGGTTTTCAACACATTACCACGTTAAGCTACTACGGTAGCCAAAACGCATCGATTTTTAGTTTTTGTATAGCATTACTATGGTAACGATTTTCATTATTGTGGTAATCAAAAGGATCTCATTTTCACACATTTTTGGTTTTTTTGAGCATTGCCCCAGTAATTTAATTCATTACTGTGGTAATTAGGGCCTTTTGTTACTTTTCGCATCTTCATGATATTCTTTGAAATTTATGTTATTTTTATAAATATCCCAAGTTAATTTTTACTTTTATTTCATGATTGTGAAGCATTTATAATTTTTTAAATTATTTATTTAAATTATTTTTTGTTTAAAACTTCCAAAATTCTATAATTCGTTCATTGACTTTTGAGGTATTATACTAGGCATAAATACTTTTTGTTTAACTTAAAAAGAAAAAAAATTCTATTGTAATTTATTGTTGAGCTACTTTCGTATCTTTTATGATTACTCTGATATATTGTGTATGGATAAAAAGGAAGCTTAACAATGTTTTGGCAAACTCGGCTTGCGAGAGAGTTTGTCTAGCACAGCGTCAATCGATTCGGCCTTCACCCTAGGGAAGGGGTCCCAATGACACTACTCTTCGCTTCATGATCATTTGCATCCCTCTATGTCACACCCCGGCCCCCGCACCGGGCATCTGTAACTCCACAGTCGAGCATCACGCGGTATCATAGCTAGGCGCGTGTGCCCGCCGGAGCACCGGGACATGCGACTTTGTTTGTTTTTCGTTTCTTTTCTATTCAAGTCAATTAATTTATTTTCTTTCTTCATTTCAAAGTAAAACAATCTCTTACACAAGATTCATTGTCAAATAACTTTCAATATGTTTTCAAATAACATTCAAAATTTACATCACCGCAATTTCATAGGAAATAATACAGAAAATCAAAGTACCTGCGAAAGCTTTCAAATCTCAAAACATTCGTCTGAAATCATTGAATGCATGACTATTCATTCATAATATTTCAAACTATGAAATATCTATTCAACATATACATAAACAAAATAATAGGCTCATTGACCAAAGTTTCAAACAGTGTTTGATAATATAAACAGTTCTATTTACACAAAATGATAACTAATTAGGCAACATGCTCATGTTCAAAATACACAAACTCTGAAATAGATTTCAAAATAAACATCTCTGAAAATTCTCCATCAGTCTCTGGGTCGGTCAAACCTCACTGAGTGCCACGCCCATGAGTACTTGAAAAATAAAAATGGGGTGAGCTTGAAAGCAAAGTGGATCTCTCTTACACATCACTGGCATTATACAAACCAGCATACAAAACATGCATATGGTTTCATTACATTAGGGCATTTCATTCACTTAATCGGTTATTTTTGTCGATCCGTCTGAATACTGTCAGGAATTAAACGAAAGAGTTAACCACCCTCAATATTCCCCTTGTGGTTTTGGACACAACCAGCACGGCGTCTTTATCAAATAGAAGTTTACCTTTGAGACCACGATCCATGAAGATATGGAAATTACATAGAAACTACTATGATCTCCCAAATCCGAGGATCACACAGCCACTCGCAGTTTGGCCCGGTTTGGGAATACCCACGATGACACCATGACTGCACCCTGATCATAATCTACGTGATGCACCAATAGACCGTCCATCGCCTCGATACGTGGAGTTTTTTAATAAACCATTAATCTTCTTTAGTTTTTCAAACAAGATTTTCAAACCATATAGCATAACATGTACTAACCTATGCAAACTAGATCATATAAATCATTCTGTGACGACCCACGTTTTGGTGCGCAAAATTTTCGAATACGATATACGCATTTTTCTGGAATCTTTAAAGGAAATACAATAATTTACATCAATTTTTCTCAATTTATATTATTTATTGGAGAAAATGAGAAAAATGGGGAAAATATGTGAAATTAGAAGAAAAATGTAATTTCT
>JAJIYU010013559.1:0-13794 GCA_030144865.1 Tinospora cordifolia
ACAGAAATCTGAAAAATTTCTGGGTTTGAGCTCAAGAGGGGGTTTTGTTGCATAGGAGAGGCTTGCATGGCAAGAATGGGTGACATGTGGCATCCAGGTGGCATCTAGCTTAAAATACTGGATGCCTAGTTGGCAGCCTGGATTGGCCACAAGGAGGCCATGAAGTGATGGCCAAACTATGGGTGCAAATACCATGGGTTCCCATGGTTTGGTGGCTGAAAAATGGCTGAAAAATGGTAAAAATTCGCCAAAAATCTGATTTTTTACGCACAAAAGACAAAACAAGGGGGGAGGGCTGGACCTCCCCCTCTATTAGGCGCGTGGGCCGGCCCAAAACCGTGGGACGGCCCACGTTTGGGCTTCAAGGGCGCGCGGGCTCAAGCCCGCACGTTCCTGCGCAATCGGGTCGGGCCTGGGGCCCGACCCGCCGTCCGGCCCACACGGGCCGTTCGGCCCGTGCGCCGGCCCGGACCCAAATCCACCCCTTTTTTTTGTTTTGTTTTATTGTTTTTTTTTTCTACTAATACACATACATCATATATATGTATTATATATCAAAATTTCACATTTTTCGTCCTCTACGATTATAAGTTGTCTAATTCATCATTTTTCATCAAAATATCAACATTATACCCAATTACAATATTTATTTAATTATTTTCTCCAAAAATCATATTTTTCATCTAAAAATTCCATTTATCATTCTAAAAATCTGATAATTGTCCCAAAAATTCATAAATCCGTCCTACAAATTATTTTCCTCAAGAAAACACATTTTCCTAATATTTCATTGTGTTTTCTCCTTAAAATTGTATTTTCTTGAATTATTTCCATTTTTTTAATAATTAATCCGAAATTGAGAAAAATAGGGAAAAATCTTGTATTTCCTCATTATAATTCTAGAAAAATACATTGAGTACATGAATGTCGGACTCGTCGTTCTGATGATAAAAATGCGGGCCGTCACACCGTGGGTCTGATCCGTCGGGAACCTGGGGTCATCAACCTTTTCCTTTCAATCTATCTTACACTTGACCATCATTACCACTATAATCAGTGGAGTAAAATATAAAAATCATGTCATGCGACTGTTCAACTAACAGTAAATTATATTAAAACATGTCCTCGGATTTTCACAAAAATATTCACAACAAATCAAGATACTGCAGTGGAATTAAATATCAAAATACACAGCCAATGCTGTACAATTCAGATATATTAGAAATATATACATTTCCTTTGCAGCGAAAACAATTCTTCAAAAGCTTACAGAAAATCCACAGTTCGAAACAAATACAGTATTTCAAGATTTATATCACAAATTCTACACAACAAAATAGACCACATGCCTCAATTTTCTTCATAAATACAAAAATGGTAAAACAATTTAAAATCAAAAGAAACTCAAAGTCCTTTGGTAACATACTAGTGAGGCTACCCTACAACATCCATACGCCGGTCAGTCAGTGTACTCCACCTTTGCGACTACCTGCAAAAGAAAGTGGGGTAAGCTCGAAATCCCAGTAGATCATCCCTACAAATTACACTGTCGTTATATTAATCGTTTCAAACATTCAATTGCTTTGTTGTACTCTAAGACCAAAAGAGCTGTACTCTCGATGTCCCTCTGTGACAGGAAATCGATCCTAGTCAGTACCATCTCGAGCCACAATACCGTTCTCGACCTGTCACAACATCCAAGAACAGGTGCAATGGCATACGTTCACTGCTCATCCATCCAAAGAACCCTTAGCCTTCGCAGGAGGCTTCATTAAGAACACCAACGATGGGATTTGGAAGGAGATGTGAGGCAAATATGGCCACGTCCACGAGTCATCAACAAATGCCACCATCGCCTCGATATGTGGAATTATTAAATCTTAATTTAATCTTCTTTACTTTCAATAGATTTAATCTCATACCATATCATCATTCAAGGTATCTAAATCATGTAGCAAGTGATATAAATAACCAGATATTATGTTTCATATTCAATCAAATACTGAAAGTTTATGATCAGACATTATGCTCAATTGCCAATCAAAACATTCAAGAATTATACCCATTCTAGCATGCATCCTAAGCTACACAAACATTATGTTTTGAAATTTAAGTCTACATAATACTAGTGAGCAAGAGAATCTTGCCTACCTGATAATGCGGAATGACCCTTGCTCCTACTCGTAAAGATCAACGCTCAAAGTCCAAAGTTTGAAAATATAAATTTCATCATCAAAATTCCACCTTTTCTCAAAAGGGTTAAAAATTTATATTTTCATTTTTACCACCTTAAGGTGTGAAATTACAGTCAACGCGTTCCAAAGTAAGTATTAAACATATTCAAAACTACCCACTTCTTCAAAGGATGAGTAGATTGAGTTTTATTACCTATCCAAGGAATTGCATCCTAAATCAAGATTTTCCAAAATTCAGATTTCCCATTTCACTACATCAACATACAAAACTACATTCATTTTCTTCCAAATTCAAAGTAGAACAACTTTAATTTCGACTATTACTTCAAACATTGAGTGGATTGAGTTTATGCTTGCCTAAAGGATTTTGACCTTTCAAAATCTCCAGATCCTCTCAAAAACTCGTAGATCCATAAAAAATTACAAATGAAGAGTCAAAACTTCTAGAATCTAGTCTAGAATCACTAATTCATTGATTTAAAAGAAAGATCTAAGCTCAATTCACTCCAGATCATTCCATGCCTCAAAAATTCCCAAATCACTGATCAATTTTACTATTTTGATATTGTTAGCCTATGAGAATTGATTTGAACAAGTTTAAGACTTCAGAATCTTACCTTAAATGCTTAAAATTGCTCTAGATTTCATTTGGATCATTTCAACTGTCTCTATGCGAAAATCAAATCTCTGACGACCAAAATTGAAATGCCCAAATCAAATTGCATTTCCCCTTTTATTTTGTCGATTTGGAGCTGCAGTGAACAGTGCCTGCGGGTACTGTTCACGTAATCCTTTTTTTTACTTTTTATTTTTCTTATTTTTTTAATATTTTAGCCCCAGTTCTCCATTTTTTTTCAAGATTAGTCTAAAAAGGTCCCCATAAATATCATTTTTGTTTTTCGATTTTTTCTAACTTAAACCAACGTGATTTGTTTCATTTCTCTAATAAATACTATAATAAATATTTAAATCATGATTCTAGATATTTTATATTTATTTATTTTTGTAAAAAATTTATTTATTTATTTTTTACGAACCTTGTATATTTTTCATTTAAACATTATTAATTCTAAATTTTTAAACCCTTTTCTAAACTTTCATTTTTTTCCAAACTTTAGGTTATACATTTACTATTCATTTAACAATTTTTTATAAATTCATTTTTAATGTGTACGCGTTAAAAAACTTAGGGTGATTACAATCTACTCCCCTTAAAAGAAATTCCGTCCTCGAATTTAAATGAAGCATTCTAAGTAATATGCTCAAGTAGGTGCTCCTAGTGAGAAAGTCTGGATATTTTCTCTAGGTCAGGATGCTTCCATAGGACGTTGATGAGGGAATGTCCTTGGTCCTGACACTCTGCACCTTACAATCAAGAATTCTGATAGCCACATTCTTAAGTACAATATCCTTCCAAGAATGCCAGGTGATGGATTTGGCTTGTACTTCCGTCACACCAATTCCTGGTAATGGACACCATGCTTCCACTCCGCCACTCTGATATTGAGTGCAACACAAGGACTTATGAGGAGGTCACCCATCGTAATATCACTCTCATTCAAGTATGCTTAATTGTGGAGTTCTGATGAGATTCGGTGCATTAGTGCTAGTATGATCATAGCTGTGTTCCCTTGTTCTGACTTCTCAGTAGACCGCCACACGATCCTTTGCAAGGATATCCCACTTCCATTCTAATTCTGGAAGTGACTGCCAAAGTCTTAATAGTTTTTTTGTGCTCAGTCCTCACTTGCTAGAAAATCATACATCTAGAAACATTCGTGACCTAATGTGTAACACCCCAAATTTTAAGTCCTTTGGTAAATTTTTCCCTTAAAAAGACGGTTAAATAAAATTTTTCTCTTTACAATTGGTAAATTTTAATATAATTCACTAATTATCAGAGTAAAAAAATGAAGTTAATTTAGCAATTTAAAAATCACGCAGCAGAATAAACCATTTCAAAATTCAACAAAATTGAAAAACATATTTATAAAATAGTCCAAGTCATACAATCTAAAAAATCTTTTACAAGCAACTATAAAGTAAAACATCAAAAGACGTACTTAGTCTATTCAAGGCTTGATTATCATGCAACGAGAATAAGGCATCCTTTATCTCAAGATTAGAAAGATCTCTAATCAAATTCGCATGAGAGCTGTCTTCAAGGTGGGCCACCACTTGGGATGGGAATGGCTCAGACCACATGCATCATTTGATGAAAGCACTCTCAACTTCCCTCCACATGAACATGAGCTTTCTATTCATGTAGAAGAGGCGGATCCCACGGGAGGGGCCAATCCCTAGAATCCCGAAATTGACCAGGAACCAGTTTACAACAAAAAAAGATTTAAACACAAAAGTCTCAACCGGTAGCTCCCTCGAACTAAAGACACAGATCACTTATATTTCACTTCTGTAAGTACCTGAAAAATAAATATTGGGTGAGCTTGAATGCCCAGTGGATCAATCTTATACATCACATGCATTATACAAATCAAAACTCAAAACATTACAAACACTTTCACACATTAGATGTTTCAGACATTCAATTGGTTTTGCTCGTAATCTAAGACCAAAAGAGGGTTGAGATGCCTCTTGGTATTCTCTGTGATCCAATCTAATCCTAGAAGGCCTCAATAACTGTCTAAAATCAAATCGATACTCAAATCAGAGCCTAAGAGAGAATACTTCCTGCAGTTTCGTACTAACTCCCAAAGACTTCTAGCTATCACAAGCAGCTACGGTTCGAAATACCTATGATCCACCTTGTGGCTCGTCGATCTCAAACAGTGACATATGGGAGATGTCACCTCGATCTGCCTCGTGCTTATCAATCGCACCGGTACGTGAATTCTTAATAATCCTTTAATCTTATTTTAGTTTTAAACAATAACAATTATATGAAATCAACACACATTTAGCATCTAACCAAATACATAATATATGCAATTTTTATGGCAAATGTAATGAGTAAATGCTAGAGTATTACTATGCAATTCCTATGAATGCATGAAGTGAAATTTAATAGTAAATCATAAGGTTGTCAACAAACATTTCAATCAAGTCAAACAATTTCATCAATATGATTCAAATTATTCTAAAACTACTAAATAAAATGCTTTGAATTTAAAATTCGTATAATATGGATGAGTAAGGAAATCTCGCCCACCTGGATTTTTAGACGTCATTCTTTCTACTTCGTCACTAGTATTTGGTCTATGATGGTCGAACTGCAATAGTAAATTTATTATAATAATTTCTTAACTAAAGTTTTATAATAATTTCATGGCTCTTTAATTTTAAGTAATTTTAGCTAATCAAAATTATTTTAGTAATTAGCTTCATGCATTAAAATTTATTAAATAAGTGTTCTTCAATTTCTTAGTCTCTATGATTTAAATAAATCATTCATATCTTAAATAAAATAATTACGAACAAAATAAGACTTTTAATTGTTAAAATTTTAGTCTTTTCCGTTTTTGAAAAAAAAAATTATTCTTTTTTTTCTATAGAGATTAAAGTTTTCAAAGGTTTATTAGTATTATTATTGTTATTATTATTTTTATATATTTAACTAATTAAAATAATTTAATCTTTGAACTTTTAAATTTCTTTTAGTGTCCATCTTCCATGTTAGAATACTCTTTGTTAGTTTATGATTTTATTAAGACTTTCGTAAGTTTTAAGTCTTCTAAAATGTTTGTCAACTAAATTCTTAAGTCTAATTTTTTTAAAATGTTAACTTTTCCTTTTAGATTTTCTACTATTATAAATTTAAATTAAATTTATTTTAGCGTTTTGGTTCGAATAAATTTTATTCTAGATTACAAAAATTAAATAAATATATGAATAAATAAATAAAGAACTAAATAAATAAATAAATATTAGAAATTAGTGTCACGCCTTTTAATTTTACGTCCTGATTAGAATTCACGTTCACTTCTCACTTAACTTCGACGACGCTTCACTTGCTCAACCAATTAAAACTTTGCCAATACGCTCGAACCCAACTTCACAGCAAAATGTTGAGCAGTGTTATTCTGTTCCCATAGATATGAAGCCAGAAATTTAACCATAAAAAACACACATCAGAATTTGGTTCTTCATTAGTTAATTTCTACCAGATAGTCCAAATAACTTAAATCCCCTAATAATTTCATTCAGACGCACGACAGAAATTCCACATCAAACCCAAAATTTCTAATATCTTACCTTCTCTGTTTTAATGGTCGGCGGAACCACAAATTGGAGCTAACAAGATTAATAGTGCTCCTTCAAATTTTCTGTTGAACGATCCACAATTTAACCAAGATCAAATCTTGTTCCAACTCAACCACGGACCAAATAAAGAAATCAAAACCAGAAATTAATATTTTTTTCTCACCTTTCCTGTTTCACAGTCAGTTAAAACCAGAAATCTGGTTCTTCCTCTTCGATCATGCAACGTCCAACTCCAGATTCGAATCAAAATTTTTCGACGTTCCCCCTTTCTTGTTGCATCAAACGAAACCCCAACAAGAGCAATTTTCGGGGCCCTAACCTTCAAACCCAACTTCAATCCATTTCTTTCCTCTATTTTCTGGTTTCAAACCCAGATTTTTTAAGCCAAGAATCTGGATCTTCAGTTCGTTTCCCACACTTTTCAACTCGCCCAACCCAGAAAATCGGACTACTAGTGTTTTTCTTCTTCTTCCTTCGATCTTCTTCTTCTTCCTTTGATTTTCTTCTTCTTCAGTTTTCTTCTTCTTCGAGACCTCAGATTGATGCACGAATAGAGTTTTTGAGTTCGTTCTTCATTAGCTTCCTCCTCAATGGCCATCTTCATCCTTTTATAGAGCTGAAATGATCTAGAAATTTCTCTCATTCACCGCGAAAACTCCATTTGCCCAGAAAATTCCAAGCTCATCATCCCACTGACCGAGCAAACCCAGAAAATCTGGTTCGAGCACCGATTTTCCAAATTTCTGGATTTTCAAATTTTTTTTTTTTCTCCATCCAACCTTGTCAAGAAATTTGATTTAATTTACTTAAGGATTGTTAATTTGTTAATCATTTTTATTTGTTTAAAAACTTTGGTATAAGCCAATGCTAATTTGTTTAAAAACTTTAGTATGTGGTTAATTTGTTAACCATATCTAGAAATTTGATTCTTCCATTACATGTATAAATTTTTTTTTTAATTTTATTTTCCAATGCTAAGTTTCAATTCAATTTTTTTTAAGCTAATTCAAGGCAATGTTATATATAATTTTATTTTATCTTGTTATATCCATATTTAGATATTTGGTGAGTTTTCTAATTTTAACTTTTATCCTTTGACATAAATTAATATTTTCAAAAATTGTTTATTATTATTAACATACACAAGTTAAAAAATCTAGGGTTGTTACAATCTACCCCCTTCAAAAAAATTTTGTCATCGAAATTTACATAAGGTACATGGTAGATACATTTTATTCAACATTCTTAGTAAAGAGCTCTGGATACTTCTTTTGCATTTCACTTTCTAACTCCCAGGTTGCTTCTTCTAATCCATGATGCTTTCACAAAACCTTGACCAATGGAATGTCCTTGGTCCTAAGGCTCTATATCTTTCAATCTAAGATACGAACCACTAGTTCCTCGTAAGTTACATCGCCTTGAAGTACGATATCCACCTATTGGATTACATGAGATAGGTCTGGTTCGTACTTCTATAACATTGATATATGAAACACATTGTGGATTGAAGAAATTTTGTTCGACAGATCCAACTCATATGCACAGTCACCAATCCCTCTAAGTATCTCAAACAGACTGATGAATCTCGGTGCTAATTTACCTTTAACTCCAAAACTTTTGATTCCTTTATGTAGACTAATCTTCAGAAATACTTTATCACTTGCTTGGAATACCAAAGGTTTTCTTCGCCTGTCAGCGTAACTCTTTTGTTTGCTCTGAGCTACTATAAACCTTTTGTGGATGTGTCTCACCTTTAAAGTCATTTCCTCAATTATTTCAGGTCCATTGAGTACATGGTTTTCTATCTCTGCCCAACAAGATGGGGATCTGCAGGGTCTACCATACGGTGCCTTATATGGAGCCATTCCAATGCTTGCATGATTGCTATTATTATAAGCGAATTCTGCTAAATGCAAATATTTGCTCCAATTACTTTTAAAATCAAGAGCACATGCTCTTAGCATATCTTCAAGTATCTGAATGACCCTTTTAGATTGCCCGTCGGTCTGTGGGTGAAACGTTGTGCTCATCGTGAATCAACTGCCCAATTCTTTTTGTAAATTCTGTCAGAATTGAGATGTAAATTTGGGATCTCGATATGACAAAATCGTTTTGGGAACTCCATGCAGTCTCACAATCTCTCTGACATACAATTCACCTAACTTACTCACTGAATCTATGGACCAAATAGGTAAGAAATGTGCGACCTTTGTCAATCGATCTAAAAGGACCCAAACTGTGTCTTCACCTTTTTGACTCCTTCACAGGCTGCTAACAAAATCCATGGTTATATTATCCTACTTCCATTCTGGTATTGGAAGGGGTTGTAAAAAACCTAATGGTTTCTTATGTTCGGTCTTGACTTGCTAACAAGTGAGACATTTAGAGACATACATAGCGATGTCCCTCTTCATGCCTCTCCACCAATAAGTCTTTTTCAAATTCTGGTACATTTTTTCACCACCTGGATGCATGGTGTACTTAGTTTGGTGTGCTTCATCCAGTGTGGTGTCTTTAATCTGTCCAATATTCGAGACACAAATCCTATCTCCTAGTCTCAGTGCACCATCCGAGTCTAATCTAAAATCCGTATGCTTGCCCTGTTTAATGCCTTAAATCAGATCTGCAGTCCATTTATCATTCTTCTGTTCATCTTTGATCCAGCGTAGAATGTCTAGCTGACCAACCATAGCATACAGATAAGCTTGTTTGTCATCTGTGGCAACACCCAGATTATATGAGCAAATTAGTTGATACATTTGTGCCATGTCTTCATCCTGTTTGTTGGATTTCATACTTAGCACATCAGCTACCACGTTAACCTTACCAGGATGATAATGCAACTAAAAATCATAGTCCTTCAGGAACTCTAACCACCTTCTTTGTCGAAGGTCCAATTCCTTCTGGGTGTAAATGTATTTGAGGCTCTTATTTTCAGAGTATAGATCAAAGCTTTCTCCGCACAGGTAATGCCTCCATATTTTCAGTGCAAACACGATCGCTGCTAGCTCTAGATCGTGTGTAGGATAGTTTTGTTCATGTGGCTTCAACTGTCTTAAAGCATATGCAACCACCTATCCTTCTTGTATCAACACAACACCCAGTCCCTTCTATGAAGCATCTGTATATAGGGTGTATCTTACACCATGAATAGGTGTAATTAAAACTAGAGCGGTAGTTGACTTTTCTTTAATTCCTGAAATGATTGCTTGCACTGATCATCCCAGAAAAACTTCTCCCCCTTCCTAGTCAGCTTTGTCCAGGGACTTGCCAGCTTAGAGAAATCCTGTATAAACCGACGGTAGTAGCCAACCAACCCGAAGAAGCTTCTGATCTCTGTTACTGTGGTTGGTTGTTTCCAATTTGTTACTGCCTCCACCTTCTCTGGATCCACCATATGCCCTCGGCTGAGACCACGTGGCCTAGAAATTTGATTTTCTTTATTCAGAGCTCACATTTGCTGAACCTGGCATACAACTAGTTCTTCCTAAGAGTCTGTAAGTCTATGTGAAAATGTTGCTCGTGCTCGATCTCTGATTTTGAGTATATCAAAATATCATCAACATAAACCACCACAAATTGATCTAGATACTGACTGAAAACTCTGTTCATCAAATCCATGAAGGCAGCCGATGCATTTGTTAGTCCAAACGGCATGACTCTATACTCGAAATGTCCATATCGAGTCCTAAATGCCATCTTTGGTATGTCTGACTCTCGGATCCTGAGTTGATGGTACCCTGACCTCAAATCTATCTTAGAGAACTTAGTAGCTCCTCTCAGCTAATCAAAATGGTCATCGATTCTAGGTAGCAGGTACTTATTCTTAATAGTTACTTGATTTAGCTTCCTGTAATCCATACATAATCTAATGGATCCGTCCTTCTTTTTAACAAACAAGACCAGGGCTCTTCATGGTGATTCACTTGGCCTAATGAAACTTTTTACCAATAATTCGTCTAGTTGGGTCTTTAGTTCTATCAGTTCAGCCGGAGCCATTTGGTATGGCGGCATGGCAATGGGATTAGTTCCTGGATGTAGTTCTATCTTAAACTCTATTTGCCAATGTGGTGGAAGACCAAACAATTCCTTAGGAAATACATCCGCATACTCTCGTACCACTAGAATCTATTGGATGTCTCTAGATTTCTCGGCATCATCTTCTAGTAACTGTCTGAAGTCCTCTTTCTGTTTGATGGCATACAATAGGGCTAATATCGGACTTCTAGGCAGTCTATTCATATACCCATTTATCTTTACTAATTCTCCTGATGGCAACCTAATAATCACCCTTCGTCTTTGACAATCTATCTGTGCCTAATATTTGGTCAACCAATCCATCCCCAGTATTACATCATATCCATCAAAGGGTAATATACAGAGATTCATTGTAACTAGCAGATCTCCAAATGTGAGTTCACATTGACAGAATCTTCTAGAACTCACCGAAATTCCCAACGGAGTAGACACTTCTAAGGACACCTTTAATGGATTTGTAACTAACTGGAATTTATTTACTATATTCGCAAACACGAAAGATTTTGTGGCACCAGAGTCAAACAAGACTTGTACAGCTATGCCAAATAGTAAAAACGTACCTTCTACGGTCGGGGTAGGATCTATCTAGGTATCAGTTAAGTATAGCTGAGCTGCTTCCTTTTGCAGTGGCTGAGGTTGTGGCTGCTACTTCTTTGGTGGACGACCACTCTGTCCACGAGTTTGTGGTTGTTGAGGGACTAAGGCTAATGCTCTGCCGGAATAGTCTCGAGCTAAGTGTCCTTTCTGATTGCAAGCATCACACAATCCTAAGCTCTTAGCTTCCTCCCTCTGGTCATTATTCGTCTGCCCTTGCTTTATCTGTAGTGGTTGTTGTTTGGTGGTTATTTGTTTCCGACTCTGAGTAGAGGTTGCCTTAAGTGCCTCCTGTCTATTTAGCTTTTTCTGTGGGGCTCCTACTGTTGGCCTCTGTTGTGGTCTCTTATGTTTATTCTTCAGGGATTGTTCGTACTCTAAGTCTCGTTCCACCATTTGTGCCCTCACCACTATTTCATGTAGAGTTGTCAGCTTCAACGATGCAATGATATTTTTGATCTCCACTTTCAACCCTTCCAAAAATCTATCTACTTTAGACTGTTCATCTCTTACTAGTTCAAGGGCAAATCTTGATAGCTTTGTGAACTTCTGTTCATATTCTCCAACCATCATGTTCCTTTGAGTTAACCTAGTAAATTCGGATTGCAGCTGTCTTATCTTGGCAATGGAGAAGAAAGTATCATAGAATAACACCTTGAATTTGTCCCACGTCATGTTAGCTTCATCTATGGTGGGGTTATTGACTATCATTTCCCACCAGTGATATGCTGGTCCCACTAGCTGGTGAACAGCCAATGCCACTCCTTTGGGTCTAGTAGTTCCCATTGCGTTCAGATGCTTATTCATTTCTGTAAACCACCGATCAGCAGCAAAATGGTCTGTTATTCCTTCAAAAGTACTTGGCTTCAGCTTTTGGAATTTGATTAATAGATCCCTTTGTTCTTTGTCATATCCAATAGCTCTACTCCTGGGCATCACATCTGTCGATCCTGCTTCTTGCTGAACCTAAGGTTGCGGTTGCACTTGAGGTTCTGCCTGCACTTTTGGTTGTGTCCATGGCTGAGTTGTTACTAGTTGCAGTGCTGAAGTGGATGCCTACAATGTTTTGACTACCTGTTCCACCACTCTGGGAGTGACTTCGGCTATTACCCTCTTTGTAATGTCCGAGATTGTCTCTTTAGTGACTACCATCCTCACCGATGTTACTGCTATTGGTGGATCATCGTCTCTTAGATCTGGTCTTTCTCTAGTGTTCTCCTGCTCCCCATCCCTTTTAGGTCTGCCCCTTCCTCTTGGCATGATCTGAAGACCAAAAAGTTCTTTTAGTCGTTTATAATTTAATTACCTAGAAACAGAACAAAATTGACTAAGTATTAGTAACTTCACTTTCATCTCAACTCTGTTTCTCTTAACCAAGATATTTCAGTTAGTAATGACAACTATTTATTTCTAACCTCCTTATGATCTTTCATGTTTTTCATGCTACTGTGACTCCAGGTTCACGTTTCTAAGTTCTCGATTCTTATCTATGGTCTAGGGGTTTATGCTGCTAAGTTGACAGCATGTG
Organism: Tinospora cordifolia; assembly: GCA_030144865.1. NCBI lineage: Eukaryota > Viridiplantae > Streptophyta > Magnoliopsida > Ranunculales > Menispermaceae > Tinospora > Tinospora cordifolia. The sequence goes on from JAJIYU010013559.1 coordinate 12,577, forward strand.
GTCTATAACTGGGTATAGGAATTTGGGTTTAAAAATATTCAAAACACTATAGTCACATGACAACAAACACACAACAATCAGACATTCAAAACACGCTAGCATAATGAAATCTTGAGCTTTCATCTATGCTTCCAAGTCCGGGTACCCCATCCTACCTTTGCCCTTCCGCATAGACCTCTACTCAGAATTCCATTACACCCATTACAATGGCACAAATGACTCGATTTCCACGGTTGCCATGTCCCACTGTGTTGATTAGGCATAACACAACACGTGCACCCGTAGACATATTCTAGGGCTGAAGCAAAACCCACTACGTTGTACCGCCCCATCCCAGTACAACACAGTGCATACAAGTTTTTTCAAAGATACCAAGTATTTGCCAAACATGGTCCGTCATTCTCCGAATCCAAGATTCTTCCATATCCCCAATCCCTATACATCCCATCCTATATGGAGACCAGAGATACAGTGTCCTCTCAGACTCGGGTCCTGACCAAACAAGTGTGCATTCAAACACGTTTTCCGTTTCTAGCCTATGTCCTAAAAGTTTTTATCATTTATTTATGATCCACTGTACTTTTTAGACGACACCCAGTCTTGACTTAGACCTATAGCCTCCTAATTGACACCTATCCATCTCATCAATTTCCTTATCGAAGAAGTCAAATCAATCGATAAATTCGTTTGTCAGTGAAAATCAAATTCGATAAAATTCAAGTTAGCCTAGTACATCATAGTACTAGGCTTTGATATCATAATTGTAACACCCCAAATTTTATACGGACTTCCCCATATATACACAATGATTCATCGTCCATAAAGAATTGCAATATCCTTCAGTAAATTTCTCCCATAAAAAGACGGTTAAATAAAAATTTTATCTTTACAATTGGTAAATTTTAATGTAATTCACTAATTATTCGTAACACCCAATTTTCAACCGGACCTTCGTTCACGTGTGGATCGTCGCCCGATGTGTCGGGACCCCTTCCCTAGGATGAAGGGCGAACCGACCGGCACAGTGCCCCAACAAACCCGCTCGCAAGCCGAGCTTGCCAAGACACTGTTAGGCCTCGACATACTACACTACATCACACACTATCCGAGTAATCATAAGGAAGCAGAAGCAATTTAACATACGTACACCAATAAGAACTTCATATTTCCAAAATAGGTCATTACACATGTGTAGCAACGGGAGAGACTATTCATTAT
>JAJIYU010013560.1:0-13762 GCA_030144865.1 Tinospora cordifolia
AATAAAAATGAAAATAAAAATAAAATAAATAAATAAATATACATATATTAAACCAAAGTTCAAATTTAGGCAGAGCAAAGCGGGAGAGACGGTAATTCGATACAAACAAATTTCTGGGTTCGTGAAGATGGGCAGTGAAGAGCGAAATCTGGAAAGGTCTTAGAGTGTGTTCGGCGGTGAGCAGGATATGTTCGAGAACGATCTCCGTTGCCTATAAAAAGGGGAAGACGGTTGAAGGACAGGAGCTGCAGAGATGTTGGATATTGGACGTTGAATTGAACCGATTCGATTGAAGAAGAAGAAGGAGAAGACAGCTGAAGAAGCAGTGGGCAGCTGAACGTGAGCATTGGAGGTTCTGGACAACTGGGTTCGGCTGCTGCGATCAAGAACAGGGGAATGGAAGTCGTTAAGGAACTCGGCTGAACGCATGGCAGGACCGAAAATATTGAGGTAGCTGGTTTTCCATTGAACAGAGCATGGTTACACCGCAGAGGAAGAAAAACATGAAAGTGAGGTTACGGATTTTGGATCTGTTGGTAGTGTGATTGAACGTCGGAACCAGGAGACACAAAGAAGGATAGTCCGGGTTGAATTTCTGGGCTTTCTATCAGGTGAAGCATGAATTGAATGTAATTGGGAATTGAAGATCTGCCCTGAATAACGGAGGAGTTAAAGACGACTTGTTGGTGTTGGAAGCTAAAGACTGGGCTACTGCAACCGAAAACAGAGGAAACCAGAACTGATAGCAAAAATTTCTGGGTCTGGAAATTGAAACAGAGCATGGCGCAGGGGAGTCGAAGGTGAACTGCTGGAATTGGAAGCAGAGATAGAGCACGACCTGTTGGGAGTTTCAGCGTTGGAAAACGACAGGAAGAAGAAGACGCAGTGGAGCCGAACAGAGAGGAAGAACGAAGAACAGAGCAGCATAATTTGCTGCTGCTGCTGCTCACTAGCTGCCGAACAGAGAAGAAGAACAGAACAGGGAGGTTTGGTGGCTGTGTGGACGAACGGTTGGAAGAGAAAAACCTGGAGTAATAAAGAAACCGCAGCTGCCATTGTTGTTGCTGTAAATACCACAGCTACTGCTGCTGTAAACCGAGTGGAAAAAGAAGAAAAGGAAGGCGTGCTGCTGGAACTTGGCTGGACAGTGAACAAAACACGGTCGGGTGGCGCGTCGTGGTGGCAGTTTCTTCATCAATTAGTAATTGTTCAGATTAAAGAGGTAAGTGGTTAATGAATTAGATAAGTTAAATTAAACATATTTAGGGGGTAATCTAAGTTTAGGGATTTATTAATGTAGATTAAATAATACTACCAGAAAATATAGAGAATACATATACACAAATAAACATAAATTACAACTAAGAATTAGAGAATACTAGATCAATTTATAAAGGTATTTCAATAATCTAAAGTTAAGCAAGAAAATTACAAAGATTTTTAATTGATGTAATTTCAGTATTTTTAAACAAAGATGACAATATTGTAGGATTTAGCATCATCATAACTTGAATTAGAATCAAAGCTAATGCAAATAAATTGATATGCATTGGTTAGAATAATAAAGTTTTATAATGACAAAATATTAAGATTTGGAGAACAAAAATTTACTAATGTATCTTCGTGTATTTAAATATTTAAATTAAGTAGTTAAACAAATTAAAAAGCATGTATCCAAGTACTCAATTATTTAAGTAAGTAAATATTTAAATTAGAAAAAAAATAATAAATAAATAATAATTATTCGAATTAGTACTATAAATGATCTCGGTAAAATTCTAGGAGTAGCATAAGACTAAGATTTTCAAATCCAAATAAGAATAAAGATTTGACAAATAGAAGTCTTATTTTGTTCGTAATTATTATATGAATAACGTAACTAAAAAAAAAAAGAATGAGAAACTATAGAACATTTCGATTGTTAAGGACACAAAAGATTTCCAAAAATGTGTCTAATTCCTCGTGAACATTAGCAATAAGAAAAATAATAGAAATCTTAATCGAAAAATCGTACGCTATAATTATTTTGTAGATAAAAAGCTTTAGGACGATCGTAGCGATAAAGGACTAGGAGATCGCCAAGAACTCAGGTGGGCGTGATTTTCTCTCTCACATATATTATGCGGATTTAAAATTGAAGACATTTGTTTGGATAGATTTTTGGTTGTTAGTATTTTTGGGAACTTTGAATTGAATTATTAGTAGTATTAAATGACGTGTGATGACTGGTTTCTTGATCATGGCATGCTTGTATATGAGGTTATGCTTTTAGATTTCATCGTTTGATCATTTACCTTACCATATTAATATGTAATATTATTTGATTTGCTTGCTATAATATGAATGATGCTTTGGTGTGATTGAATTAACTTTATTAAACTAAAAGAAGACAAAGTTTTATTAAGAAACCACGTACCAGTGCGATTGTCGAGCCGAAAGGCGGATCATAGGTATTCCTACCCCAGAGCTACCTTTGACAGCTCGAAGTCTTTGGGAGACGATACGACGTCGTGATAAGTACTCTCTCTTGGACTGTGATACCGAGACATGACTAATTTTAGACGGTATCAATACCTGAGGCCTCTATGATTACGATTAGATTGGATCACGAGGAATACTGAAAGGGATCTCAACCCTCTTCCGGTCTTGACTTCAACCAAAACCAAATAAATGTTTGAAATGCCTAATGATTGAAAGTGCTTGTAATGTTTTGGATTGGGTCTGTATAATGCATGTGATGTGTAAGAATGATCTACTGGGCTTTCGAGCTCACTCCCACTTTATTTTTCAGGTACACCTGGATATAAAATATGTTGACTACGTCAGAAGACCCGCACTCTGAATTGGACACCTCATGAGGAGGTTGTCCGAGATAGGATACTTGGAGGTCAAGTCTTATGTAGTTTACTAAATTATTTTAATGTTATTTACATTGGTTTTAATTTAATCGTTTTATCTTTAATGATCTTACTGGTTTTACGATTTTGGTTTGAACGAATAGTCTTAAGTATTTTCGCTGTATTATTTACGCGTTGCTTTGAGAAATTCAGGGAACATACAGAGAAATGATTTAAATCTTTGATTTGTTTTAAACCATCTACACAGTCATCGACTTGAAAATAAATGGTTATGAATTTTAAATTTGAAGAAAAAGATTTTGATTGAATGAAATTTTTTAGAAGCATCTTGATTTTCAACGGACGACAATCCACACGTGAAGTAACACGTGAACGGAGGTCCGGCTGAAAATTTGGGGTGTCACAGGTTGAAAATTAGGGTGTTACATCTTGCGTGATGAGAGAAAATATGCTCTGGCAAAGATGAGATCTTTTAGCAGAGAGGAGATTGGAAGATGGAGCAAGATGGAGATAGAGACAACGAGATTGAGAGAGTGTAAGATGAGAGGAGATCGAAAGAAGGTGAGACAAGATGAGATCGAGAGGCGAGGAGATTGATAGAGAGTGAGATGAGAGGAGATCGAAAGAGGATGAGACGATACGAGATCGAGATCGAGATCACCGACGAGCATCTTTGCAAGTCGAGAGAGAAAGACGTTGTTTTTTTTTTTTTTTGGGGTGGGGGGGGGGGGTGGTTAGTAACTCTTTTTTAGCTACAATTGATTATATTGTTGGTAAAAATGAGTTATATTAGACTATGAAATTGATTATATTTTCTTATACAAGAGAAAACTTAAAAACATATTATATTGTTGGTAAAACTAGTATTTAGCTACAAAAATTATTTATTCCTTAAAACTTTTGTTGCTAATAACTTGTTGCTAAAATAACATTAATCAATATTTTTTGTAACAAAAAATTATTATTTGTTATTAAGAGTAATATTTTGCAACAAAAAAATTTGTTGCTGTTTTGATTAATTTTTTATTTATTCCTTAAAACTTTTGTTGCTAATAACTTATTGTTAAAATAACATTAATCAATATTTTTTGTAACAAAAAATTATTATTTGTTATTAAGAGTAATATTTTGCAACAAAAAAATTTGTTGCTGTTTTGATTAATTTTTTTTGTTAAAATTACTACAAAAGTAATATTCTTAAGTAGTATATTGCAACAAAAATAACATATTGTAGGTAAAAATGACATTCGGCAACAAAAAATTATTTATTGCTAAAAAAATTGTTGCTAAATACTAAAATTATTGTAGTGTCATAAAAAAGACTAAATAGGATAAATAAATAGACAAAAATGCCCAAATTAATTTGGGGGGCTAAAATATACCATAAACTGATGAAAATTATTTGAGCAAAAATTAAATTTTTAGATTGAAAATAACCTAATTAGTAAAATAGAGTAAAACGTGGTAGAAAATACATTTTAAAATCATTAATAGAGGAAAAAAAATTCTGGAAAATCAGATTTCTAGAAATTTACTCAAAAATAAATAAAAATAAAAAATTTTGAAATTTATAAAATATATATACACATATACAAAGATATACACGTATATTTTAAAATTATTAAGTGATAAAGGGGAAAAAGTATAGAAAATAATATAAAACTTAATTAAAAACATTTTCAGAAAAATCTAGTGATTTGAGATGATATTAAAAATCAGATATTTAAAATAAAAAATTAAATAATTGCATATAGGTCCAGATATAAATTTGATACATGCCTAAGATAAAATAGTACATAATAAATAAGATAAAATTAATTAAGTTGAAAGACATAATAAAAAAAATAGTCTAATCAAAAGAAATTAAAAATCAGTAACTTAATTAATAGAGAAGCATCTAAATAGGTGGAAATCATAAATACTCATAGACCATGAGTGTATCCTTGGAAAAATAAATTAGTAAATTATACAAATTGTCAAATTGATGAAAATAACACAACTTATAAATAAATCAGAAAATAAAATATTTAAAAAATAAAAAATTTAAGCTTTTTGAAAATAATAAAATATTAAGAAAATAAAATACTTTTTATCAAAAATATCAAGTTACATAGACTAAGGATATTATGTATCAGTAATGGAAATAAAATTGACAATCATGCAAAATATGTATGATATCATTAAATTAAATCTTAAATTTTAATTGAACAATAGAATGGCTAATTAATTCATCATGATATGGTTCATGAATAAAAAATAATATTTTTGGTTAAGCCCACAAATAAGTTGGGGAAATAGTGTATAATACATTAAAAATAAAAACAATGTATGCAGTAGAAATAATGACAATGTAGTATAAAAATAAAGATGTGAAAGAAATGATAAATATGAAAAACATGTTTCATGATAGAAAATAAATTTCCTAAAAATGTTTGTTGATCTGAATTAGGTCAACATATGGGATAGATCCAAATTAGTATAGATCTCAAACTGATGGAGCGTTTGGACAGATGAAGATGACTATTAAGTTTTAAATTATTATTTAAATTTAAATAATTTATACATGTTTGTGCTTGATGATATGATTGAATGACTTATTTGAGTGCATGACATATATTATGAAACATCTCTTCTATGTAACGCCCCGAAATTTTGTGAGCGCGCCACGTCGCGAACGAACATAGAATAAAATATTATTTTGTAAGAAAATGACAAATTAAAATAAAATCATAAATAATAATAATAATATTATTATTATGAGCTTTGCAAAATATAAATATTTAAAAAAATATATTATAATAATAATAAAAAAATATATTTAAAATATATTTAAAAATATATTATAATATATTTAAAGAATATATTATAATATAAATATTATAATATTTAAAGGTAGGTTCCATTTAAATATAAACAAAAAAAATATTATACTTTAGAAAATAAATTATTTTATAGCTTACCCACGCAAGCGTGAAGGCACGAGCGTGACGACGCAAGTGGTTCGAAAACGAAAGCGCGACGACGTGAGTAATTTTAAATCGAAAATGCGACGACGTAAGTGAGGCAAAAAAATGAAAAATATATTATTTGATCGAAATAAATAAATAAAGATTAAATTTTGGTTGATGGAGACTTTGTCCAAATTTAAAAATCGGTGAGGGGAATGATTAGAAAAAAAAAATAATAACAAATAAATAAATAAAAGTACAACACAATAAAATTTGGCTTTAGATTTTTGAAATCAAAATTAATTGGAAAAAAACTAGAAATTCTAGGAAAAAAAAAAAATCCTTGCTCTGATTTGAGCTGAAAAAAAAAAAAAATGGAAATTCGAAGAAAGAACTAGCTTTCTCTGGTTTGACGGTGAAGGAGTAAGCTAGACAAATGAAGAAAGATCTGGAATTGGAGATTGATTTGGTTTTTCTACTGATGTCGTGATTCAAAGGAGAGGTAAAGAAGAACCATAGGTGAGATTTCAGTTGATGTGGTCATGAGGTGTGATTTGGGGTGGTTGAGCATCACGAACGAAAGAATGAAAGCAGAGCAACGCTGCTTTGTTTGCTGCTGCTGCCGTTGATTGGTGAAAAATGAAGGGGGATTTTACTTGCTGGGTTCATGAATAAGGTTACTGTTGCGGCTGCAAGAAGAAGAAGACAATGGAGGGAGGAAGAACAGGGGTCTGTAGCTGCTACTGCTGCTGTTGTTCTCTGCCGCTGAACAAAGAAGAAATTGGTGCGTTTGTGATTTGGACGAACAACAAAAGGAATTTGGAGTTGCTAGATCTCTATGTGACGATCATGCAAAGAAGAAGAAGAAATTTATGCTGCTGCTGCAATCCAACCGTGAAGGAGAAGAACCAGAAAATTTGGTTTGTGAGTGCGTCAAAATAGAGATGAAGAGGATGTTGTTCGTGATGCAGAGGAGAGATTGAAGTTGTGGGGGTGCAAAGAACAGAGGAAGGAAGAACAACGGTTGGGTTGATTTCTGGATTATGGGTTGCAGTCATGGCCGTGGTTGTTGGGTTGAGGAATTTTGATTTGGATTGAAATGGAAAACTGAGGAAAACTAAGAAGAATTTCAGATTTTGGTTTTGCTGACCGTTTTAGAGCTTGATGAACAAGAAGAAAGGGATTGCTGGTTCTTTGTGTGTGTGAGGGCCGTGAAGAACGAAAACCAGCATGGATATGGTTTTGAGTTGGTTGATGGCCGCTGGTGTGTGTGTGGTTTAATGTTGTGATTTTCTGATTTGAGTTTGGGGTGTTGTTGCAGACCGATATGGAAGAAGAATGAAGAAACCGAAAAATCTGATTTTTTGCTTGATCTGTGCGTTCAGCAAAAAGAGAAGCAAACGACTGGAAAAAAGAATGTTGATGTTCTGGTTGTGATGGTTAAAATAGAGGAAGATGAAGCTTGAGTTTCTGGGTTGGGTAAGTGAGGAACGAAGAGTTTGACGAGTTTGCTGAATGTGAATTAACTTGCTGGCAATAAATTGGGTGGCTAAACGTGTTTGAACGTTGCTGGGAATTTGGTACGCTTTTGGTGTAGAAGACGAGCTACAAATCAAAACCTATGAAAGAAGAAGAGAGTTGCTAGTGCACTTTGGATCGAAACGAAGAAGAAATTGCAGCCGATGCGTTCCGGAGCGAAAGAAAATATTCAACAAAGGAATTTAGCTGTTGGCGTCGTTTGCGCGACGAAAAACGGTCTGAAAGGTATAAAAATTTTGTATTTAAGTTCTAGATAGCTAAAAATTTATATTTATTTGATTCGAGATGCGAAAAATAAAATTTAGAAATTTGAACTTTAATAGAAAAAAAATAGAAATTTAAAAACCTTATTAAATATTTTAGTAGAAATATTGGGAGTCAATATTAGGAATTTTGATAGATACTTAAAATAGGAATATTAAAGCTTAGAAAATTCGAAGTTTCAAATATTGGGAGTCAAAGTTTATTTAGAAGTTAGATATAAAAAGAAAATAATAAAATTTTCTTATTCAAATAGGAATCAATTAAATCAATTATGAAAATTAGTTTAGAATATTTATTTAATGATTCAAATTAAACAAATATGATATTAGATTATTTATTAATTATTGAACATGAGGATTAATTGAATTAATAAAATTAAAGTAATTAATCTTTTAAATTAGGATTGGAAAAAAATTAGTTTTTCAACATATTAATAGTTCTAATTACTATTAAAAGTTCAAGATTTAATAATTTAAATTAGTTGAAAACATGAAAAATGAACCCTTAAAAGCTTAAAATCTTGTATAAGAAAAGAATAAAGTTTTGGTCTTGAAACTAAACAAGTAACATTGAAAAGTCTTATTTTGCTCGTAACTAAATTAACTATGATATTAATAAATTATTTAAATTATGAAGATTAAGTTATTAGAAATCTAATTTTATAAAAGGCTTGTAAATAAATTATTAAAATTTTAATTTCAAATTTAGAAAATTTCGAGAACTTAGAGGTTACTTTAATTAGAACATATAAAATTTTAGAATTGAGCAATCGTCCGAAATTTGTTGAAACTGATATCTAGACTACATAATTATTTTAGAGATTATTTAAGTCTAAGAACAACTTGAATAAGATTAAATGTGAATTAAGAAATTAGTGAATCTCATTAATTGTTGAATTACAGATTATAGATTTTGAGTATCGAGCATCTCGAAAGAAAGCAAGGTCGCCCTGAAGAACGACAAAATCAGGTGGGCATGACTTCCTTGCTCATATGTATTATATAGATTTAAGATTCAAAGCATTTGATTGAATAGTTCTAGGTTATTAGAATTTTATTAGGAATTGATTGAAATTGTTTGGCGTATATGAATGACGTGTAATGTATGATGAATTGTTAATCCACACGTAATTAGTTCATGACATAATCTTGCATATGGATTTACTCACATATGGCATACATGACTAGGAATATATGCATTTAGGTCTTATTGTTTACTCATGCATCCTATCGTATTAACTTGCAAGCATAGTTTGGATTATATTCTCTAGTGTATTGTATGATGTTTGATGTGTTTGAGATTGTTTGTAAAAACTAAAATAAGACGACGGTTTATTAAGAATCCACGTACCAATACAATTGACGAGCCTGAAGTGGATCGAGGTGACATCTCCTATATGTCACTGCTTGAGATTGTCGAGCTACAAGGCGGATCGTAGGTATTCCCATTTGGAGCTGACTGTGACAGCTCGAAGTCTTCGGGAGACGGTATGATGTCGCGATAAGTACTCTCTCTTAGGTTGTGATGTGAGTGTCGATTGATTTTAGATGGTTATTGGAACCTTTAGAGATTTGATTGGATCACAAGGAATATCGAGAGGCATCTCAACCTTCTTCCGGTCTTAGACCCCGACTAAAACAAACGAATGTTTGAACGCCTAATGTTTGAAAGTGTTTGTAATGTTTTGGATTGGGTCTGTATAATGCATGTGATGTATAGGATAGATCCACTGAGCTTTCGAGCTCACTCCCACTTTATTTTTCAGGTACACAAGGACTTAGAGTATGGTAACTTACATCTAAAGACTTGCACTTTAATGGGACGCCTCATTGGGGAGGCAGTCTGGGATAGGTCGTATTGGAAGTGGTATTTTGTGTAAAATTTTGGAAATGATTTTCATATATTTAATTAGTTTTCAAATTCAGTTGATTTGGTTTGAGAACAATTCTATATGTCCAACATTTCTGTTTTAATACAAATCTTTAAGGATTTTCGCTGCATTATTTTATAAATTGTATTGTGAAATCCGATGAATGTATTGAGAAAGAATTTTGATCTTATGCTTTGTATAGATACTCATATAGACATTGAGTTGAAAACTGATGGTTATAAGCCAAAATTTAAAGAAAATGATTTTGGACCGAATGAAATTTCCCAGTAGCATCTTGATTTTCAACGGGCGACGATCCACAAGTGCGACAGCACGTGAACAGAGGTCCGGTTGAATTGGGGTGTTATATTCTAGTTATTGCTAATAGTATGGGTTCGAATTGTTGAAATGTTATGATTTTATTTTTGAAGTTACTCAATATAGATTGTACAATGGTATGGATTACATTAAGAAAATACTAATAAAGACCTTAACCACGTATCATGGTGATGATAACTATTAGGTGTCATCGTGGGTGCTTAACCTAAACTTGACTTCAACTATTTTTTTGATTCCTAATATTGATACCGCTATCACATTGTTGGTAGTGTTGAGATGGGACTAGGGATCATTAAGGACCTCACTCCTTAGATAGGGTTCTAAATAGGTGACTAACCTTAGGGTGTTATGTAATAACCCAAAACATTTTAACGCGTCCACATCGATAATTAATTTAATAATTTTAATTAAATAGGAAAGTTCTAAAAGAAAATATGTTTTGAATGTCCATGTACGTAATAAATGAAAATAAAATCATATAAACTCATTTTTATGGCTTAGAAACTCAAAAATAATGAAAAATAGGAAAGAAGTTCGAAAGATTGTGGTTCGTCGGCGAAAATAGTGTAGGAAAACCACTTAAGAATAGTGGGCTCATTCTGTCGACCGCGGTACGTAAATGGCCGACCGCGGTCCGCAGATGAGAAACCACTTACAAATAGGGGGCTCATTCTGTCGACCGTGATCCGTAAATGGCCGATTGCGGTTCGCAGTCGAGGAAACTGGAAATTTCGAGAGAAATTAATCACCGACCGAGGTCCTTATTGCCGACCGCAGTCCGTATGCGATATATAAATAAAATGACCGACTTGAGCTCGTCATTTTCATTTCCAGTTCATCCCAGACGAGGGAGAAATGACTTTGAAAGCTAGGAGAAGTGCTCTGAAGTAAGGTGAACCAAAGATTGAAGATTTAAGGTAAGAATCTAAGTCTCTCTATTAAATTACTCTCTCACTTGCTATTTGTTTAAATCTAAAGATTCAAATACTCTAGCTGTAAGGGTGAATGAAGGAGTTATGTTGTGAGAGAACCCTGTTAGCTGAAGTAAATTTGAATCTTTTTCTTATATAAACTCCCAAAGCCATTGTGTATTGAGTTTGATTGTTGTTTTTATGGAATTTCAAATTTATAGTGTCTAATGAACTGAAATCAGGTAGCACATTTCTGTGAAAGGAAGTGAGGTGAATTAAAGTTCTTGGGGAAGCAACTGTCAAGTGAGTGCATCTTAAAGACAATCTATTGTGATAAGAGAGTTGAAAGGAATCCCAAAATACTCAGGTGAGAGGGATATCCTTACTCTTTAGTATTATGCGGGAATTACGCTTAAGACATGATTGTTGCTAGTATAGGATTTATATGACATGAATGTTGATATTGTTGGAATTGAATGGTTTGTTTGCAATTGTTGAAGTGCCGAGTGATCTACCGTTATTCATGATTTCTATTAAGATTTACCGCTCATGTGATATTCATTTATTTATTTCTGATATCATGTTGATTGAATGTTTTGGGCTTGAATGGATGATTGCTTCACTAAATTAAGATTAATGGCTAAATAAGAATCCCACACACCGATACGACAGGCTGCATAGCGTCGTAAATATTCCTGACCCTTAGTGTCGATAGCAAATTTCATTGTCTAGGGAATCATAAGGAATTGGCTGCATAACGTTCCTTACCTTTGACTGTGATGTCTTTGGAATAAAAGGAATAGGCCTCATGGCGTTCCTTTCCTTAGATTTTGCTCGACACTTGATTTGTCTTCGGGATTTGGTAACAGGCTGCATAGCGTTACCTTAGTAATTGGCTGCATAGCATTACTGTTCCTTAGACTGTGATTCACATGTACAGGCTGCAGGGTGTGCATAGGGATAAGTAATAAGCTGTAGAGTGTTACTTATCTTTGGATGTTGATGTTCTTGATTTATTGTTTCTGACCAAATTGCATGAACTCATTTCTATCCTGGATCACAAAGGAATATTGGGAGTCTAACCAACTCTTCCGGTTTAGGTTACAACAAACAATTTAATGTGTGAAAAGCCTAAAGTGTGGAAGTGTGTGTATGTTTTGGGTTTGATCTTGTATAATGCTAGAGATGTCTAGGATTGACTCACTGGGCTTTCGAGCTCACCCTATCATTCTATTTTCAGGTTTTCATAGGTCTATTCTACAGTGATTACTTACTGACAGTGGAGATGTTGAAGAATGGGCTTAAAATTTTGTTTTGAAACATTATGTTAAAATGATTTTGATGTAATTTTGGAATAGAACATTTGTTCTTCTTTTGTATGAAACCGGTAATGTAATCTAACTACTTATTTTCATGTTTTGATGACGTATTTATCAATGGACTATGTTTTCACATTTTGATAAATATGGGCTCACTATTTTGGAAACTGTCTTATTTATTTTATTTAAGAAAGATAGCAAAATGGGTAGTAAAGGTAGCATTCCGATCGTCAGGAGATGGTAACCCGATGATCTCCATTTCGAGGAGTCCGGACCTGTTGCCGAGGTGTTACAAATATGGTATCAAAGCTTAGTTAGTAGCTCGCTGGGCTAAAAATGATTTTTAATGATTTTCACTAGGTTTTGATTTTTACTGGAAAATGGTTTTTTTTTATTGGAAACAGTTTTGGATGAAGTTTGGACTAATCGGGTGATGCCTTGGAGGCACAGTGAATCTAAATTAAAAGACATTAGGGCATAGGTTAGAGACTGATAACGTGATTGAACGCACACTTGTTTGGTCAGGATGCGAGTTCAGGAGGATGTTGTACCTTTGGTCTCTATGTAGGATGGGGTGCATAGGGATTTAGGGGTATAGAGGAATCCTGGATTCGAAGAATGACAGACCATGTTTGGTGAATGCTCGTGTCTCTGGTAGAGCAGGTACTTGCTATGTTTGGCTAGGATGGCGCAGTCAAGCATATGGGTTTTGTGAAGCCATAGAATCCATCCACGGAGGCATATGTTCTATTATGCCTGATCAACATAGTAGGATGTGGCAGCTGTGGAAGTCGAGACATTTGCGCAATTGTAATAGGTGTAATGAGATTTCTAAGTGGAAGTCTGTGTGGAAAAGGGAGTGTGGGATGAGGCACACAGACTTGGAAGCATGGATGGAAGCTTGGGATTTAATAATGCTAGCGTGCATTATGTGTTTGGTTGGTGTATGATTGGTTGCAATATATGTAGTAAAACTGTATTTTTAGTATATTACCCAAACTCCTGCACCCAGAAACAGACAAAATGTTGTCGACTTAGAAGTACAAACTTTTAGGCCACAAAAACATATCGAGAACTTAGAGATTATGCATCTAGAGTTACAGTAGCACGAAACAAGCGAAAATACCTAGGTGGGGGAAATTAACTGGCAATTACTGCAAATTCATAATCCAAAGTTTGATTGCAATTCTTAGATGTTTTGCTACAATCAAATTAAACTATTGGATACTGAATTAGGTCTTGACTTGCAGACAATGCCAAGGGGATGGCCAAAATGATGAATGGCTTGAGGGGAGAGTAGTCACGAGCCTAAGCATAGAAAAGGCACTCCGGGAATAGCAGCTGCATCAGTGGGAGCAGTCATGACTCTAGAGATGATTGCAGAGATTACTCAAAAGATGATAGCCGAGGTTACTCCCAGAATAATGACAGAAATTACTCCTCGAGTAGTAGAACAAATAGTGAAAACCTTACAGTCATCATAGCCACCACTGCCAGTACAACCACAGATGTTGCAGCAACCTGTACAACCACTGCTAGAGCCTTAGATTTCACCAGTACCTCAAACTCAACAAGAGGCCAGATCATCAGAGGCGATTACGATAAGTAAATCAGCTGGTTATGATAAGGAACAGAAGGAGTTACTAATTGAGTTTCAGAAATTGAAACCCAATACATTTGAAGGAATGACTGATCCAATGACAGCTGATAGGTG
>JAJIYU010013561.1:0-13794 GCA_030144865.1 Tinospora cordifolia
TCAGTGGATCCTTTTCAAACAACCATTTTTCAAATTCAAAACAATAACACATTCATATTTCAAACACTTGCATACATTAGGCATTTCAAGCATCCATTTGTTTAAAGTTGAAATTTTAGACCAAAAGGGTTTTGAAGCCCTTGATGTTCTTAACAAAGTACCTCCTTAGAGTGAAATATGGCCTTTCTTAGCCAATTTCATTGTACTTTTGGACTTCAAGGGACATTACCCACCAACCAAGTACCTTGGTCTTAAAACCATATGAACTAATCATATGAAAAGAACATCTATAGCAACCCACATGTGTGCTATGATGGTACATGGTTATTATCACCATCATCTTTGTTAAATCATACATTCTTGAATCATAAGATAAATTTCAGAACATGGAAACAAAATAAATAAATTCAGCATATGTTCAAACTGAAAATTTAATCATAGAACATTCAAAATCATGGATCATACTTTGAAATAAAGCCTAAGCATGATACTACACATGTCATGATTATTATGCATGCATAAATGCAAACAAGAATCAAATTTAAAACTGAAATATATTTTAGAATACTTAAACTGAAATTATTCTTGATTTCAAAAGCAAAATAACTAATGAACATGCTAGAACTTTGAATAAAAAAAAAGATGTGAGAGAAATCACTTCCACCTTGAGATGTAGTTTCCCCCCAAAGTTTGGACAAGAGCTCCCAATGTTCAAGCACTAAGAAAATAACCCAAGAAGAATCTTGAAACCAAGAACTTCTCACACTCAAGAGGGAAAAGAATGGTGGAAGGGGAGCCAAGAAGAGGGCTATGTGAACAAGATGACAATTCAACTCTTGTTTCTTGGGATGAGATGAATTGTGAGCATGAGGGGTGTCTATATAGAGTTCAAAAGGGTAGAGAATGGCAAGTTTGTGGTGTCATCTTGTGGAAAAGTTGCCAATTCTACAAAATTTCGTGCCCCCCAAGCATAGAAGATTAGCAAGTAAA
The DNA here is from genome assembly GCA_030144865.1 of Tinospora cordifolia. Taxonomy (NCBI): domain Eukaryota; kingdom Viridiplantae; phylum Streptophyta; class Magnoliopsida; order Ranunculales; family Menispermaceae; genus Tinospora; species Tinospora cordifolia. The sequence continues at coordinate 991 of JAJIYU010013561.1, forward strand.
TTTTTGGGAATTTAGAAACTAACTTTTCGAATTTTTAATGCATCTATTCGGATTATTTAGATTTTTCGATTTTTATTTTCGGAGCATTTGATCTGGATTGTCAGATCTTCCTCGAATCACGCACGCGCATCTCATATCGGGCGGGTTGCATCTGGGCAGTTGGATTTTCCTCGAGCACAGTATCTGGTTCACAATGGGTCGAGATGCGTATATCTAGGCCGTCAGATGTGCATCGATCGCGGTGTTTGGTTCGCGATGGATCAGAGTTCGTCTATCTGGGTCGTCGGATGTGCATTGATCGCAGCACTGAATCACAAACTCATTTTGGTGCGTGCATCGTCAGCCGTTGGATCGGGCGGGTGAGATCTCGGCCGTTGGATCGTTCTCGAGCGCAGCACGGCGGATTGCAAAAACAAAACTTGCCCGATCCGTCGGATGATCATCGATCGTAGTACTTGTTTGTGATCGTTGAGCGCCTTGATCTAAACCGTTGGATCGAACGTGTTGATTGCAGACCGTCCGATCTTTGGTGATTCGGTGTTCCAGGGCGTTCGATGCGATCTTGATCTGGGCCGTTGGATTGCAGATCGTGAAGATTATTCGATTCTGGCCATTGGATGTAGTGTCTATTATCAAAATCAACTTCTAAAGCTTCTATTATCCGAGTTTTGCCAATTATAAACTCAATTCCACTTCCTAATTTGTGTAGATATGGTTTATTGCACATATCCTTCTATTTTGTTAATTTTTCCCTTTTTGATTCTTTATTTTTGTGTTTATTAGATATATTATTCCATATTTCCCTATTTTTTTTACCTTCATTTCTTTATTTCATATATTCATATATATATATATATATATGTATGTATGTATGTATGTATGTATGTATGTGTATTTCATATTTTTATTTTTCAGAAAGGTAGACTTATATGTACGTATAATTTGCTCTACTTACCTTATGTTTGATAATTAATTCAATAATTGTTCTATTATTTGTACAATTATAAAATAATTCTTATACAATTAATATTTGATAATTTGATTATCCTTAAATCAAATATTAGGTAATCCTAATATTTTATTTTCCTCTAATCATTTTAGAATTTCTTTCTCAATGAATTTTATTTCATTAATATTTTCTCTTCTTGTTGACAAAATTATGAGGTATTACGTAGGGTGAGAATTTACACATTGTATTATGCATGTATATTATTTTTATTTTATTTGCAAATAATTGAAATTGGTTTTACTTTGCATGTTTTATATATACGATGGTTGTGTAATGCCATAAGTTGGATTATTCATTGAGCTTGTTATTTGCTCACTTTACTCTCAATCATTTTCTCCAGGTTCTGACAGGAAAGGAAAAGGAAAAATGTGATATCATTTCTAGTTCTTTTGAAGTTAATAGTATGTTGTACTTGTCATAATTATCTAGATTACTGGATTTGGAGATATATATAGAATTGTTATCATCTAGATGTAATGTCAGAATAAATTAGGGATTGTGTGGATGTATGGTTGATTTGATGAATGAATACTTATTTTATATTGATTGTGATCTATCAGGAGGTTTTGAATTTGGTGATATGTTATATTTTTAGAAGAGACTTTGTCAAATTTTTCAAAAAATTGGTTATTTGGTTGGAAAGGCTTATAGGGTTTATTGATGTGCCAGTGTTCTGACATGTTTGAGAATTCTGTGTCGGTCGTGACGTTACCCGAGAAGGGGTAACAATAGTAATCCTTTCCTTTACTGTGATACACAGAACCAAAACCACATTAAGACCCATTTAACATGATTTTCTTGCACAATTGAAGGCCATATTAGATAGGAGTCATTAAAATATGGTTTAATGGTGTTAGAAACACATGAATCACACATAATAACGTATTGAATCTTGATCTTCAAAATTAAAGGCTCAAAGAAGGCTCGGGATAACACCACAAGGGTTAGGAAAGATTCAAGCGTTAGAGGTAGATAAGATTTTTAGATTTTAACTTATTATTTTGATTCGATGATACATGCATGTATGCTTACTTAGACTAGGAATTTACCATAAATCTATGTATTGTGCTCTGGAATATGCATGCCTTGAGAGATATATGATAAATGTTGATGCATGAGTAAAATATGTGATATCATGTTAATGAATGCCCTATTAGCATGCTTAAGATTACTATAAATGATGATTACCATGTTATGATGCTTACATATTTATTCATCTAATTTATTCCATTATTAATGTGATTTGTCACTAAAGAAAGATTAATCAAGATTATAATCACGTACTGACATAGTGGTGGATTTCGTCATCAGTATTCTAACTCGGACTTGACTTGCTTATTATTTTGATTTTCAGAATTGGAATTGGGCACTTGATTGACCCCACCTCCCAAATTTTGAACTAAGCATTTGGATTGACCCCACTTCAACAATGAAGGGTTTGAACATTTATATTGACCTCTCTCCCTATATTTGGAACATTGAAGTTGTAACAATCTGGGCCCACTGTGACAATATTGTCCCCATCTTAGCCACCACTGACTGGGTGTAGGGTTTTTGTCCTTGGCGAGACTCGAACTTGAGCCTCCCAAAATGCGTTGGCACATGAGACACCCCCAAATGCACATTTAGCCCAGGCATCACTCTGGAGTCGGACTGATGTGGGATATTACAATCCACATCCCTTAGGAGCAGTCCTATCCTCAGGACTCACACCTTCGTCACACCTAGAGCAGCTCTGATACCACTTGTAACAACCCGGGCCCACTACGCATTGATATTGTCCCCACCTTAGCCACCACTAACTGGGTGTAAGGTTTTATTCTTGACAAGACTTGAACCTAAGTTTTCCAAAAGTGTTTGGCACTAGTAAAGTTTATCAATTGCTTATTTAGCCCAGGCATCACTCTAGTGCCAGACTGATGAGGGATATTATAATCCATCCCCCTTAGAACAGTCCTATCCTTAGGACTCACACCTCTGTCGCACCTAGAACAGGTCTGATACCACATTTGTAATACTCTGACCCTCGAGACTTTCAATTGGACATAACCACAAGGCAGGTCGGGCCGGTGTCACTTTACAAGTATACAACTTAACTTTCTATTTTAATTATCCCAAACCTTATTTCCTTGAAAACATTCACTAAGGCAATTGAACAAGAGATAAAAAAAACTTTCTAATTCTTTATTCAATTTAATAAATAAGCGTACATAACTCCAATTTAAATAAAAAACTATTACAGCAAAAATAATTCAAAACTTGGGCAACATACCCTTACGTTGGAAATAAAATGAAAACTTTCTAAAAACTAGCATTCTAAGTCTTTAGCATGTATCATCATGTGTTTAATTTGCTAAAAAGATAAGAGATGAAGGGTGAGCATATAACCCAATGGATCTTTTTCAAACAACCAAATTACTACTTTAGATTAACAACACATTCAAATTCAACTACTTGTAAATCATTAGTCGTTTCAAACAATATTTTGTTTATAGTTATAAATTTGATTGAAAGGGTTTTAGAACCCTTAATGTTCTTCATCAAAATATGTCCCTTGAGTAAAAAGACGTTCCTTATGCCAAGTTTCATTGGATTTAGGGCCTAACCCATATTTCAAATATTTTGGGACATCACCCATGTGAACTAATCACATGTAAAGAACACCCACAGTAATCCTCATGCTCACTGTGACAGTACATGGTTCTTAATCTCAATATCTTTCATTTAATCTCATACTCATGAATCATAAATAAAATAATCTTAGCATGTTTAACACATGAACATTCAAAGCATGAAAACAAACACATAATATGCATCATACTTCAAAATAAACCTAAACATGCATAATATAAGCATGACATGGTTTCATGATCAACTAACATGACATACATTCAAATTTGAAATTTAAATCATGTTCTTCAAACCTAAATATGCATTTTAAACTAAAATCAAGCATACATGAACATGGTATTAAACTAAACAAGTAAAATAGAGGTTTGAGAAGTCACTTCCACCTTAACTTGAAGATTACTGAAATTTCAGTAGAGTTTTCCTTTTTCAACATGTTTAGAATTCAAAGACAACTCAAGAATACTTAATTAAACACCAAAGTACTTAAGAATAGTTCAAGATCACTCAAGAGCTAAGGAGGTATCCAAGAAGAATGCTAGAAAAAGTCAAGAGGAACTAGTATGCTCTTGCTTTGCAACATTGAAGAATGAGAGCATTAGGGGGGTTTATATAGAGTTTTATGAGCACTAGAGGATGGTTTGGGCATCATCACACTAGGAAATCTTTCCATTCCTCCATGGGGATGTTTTGAAATGCATAGATTGAGTGCACATCCAGTTTGGAATGTGGGTTGATTTGGTTTCCAATTCCTAATGTGAACACAAGATATGAGCTTTATTTGATTTCCTATTTATGTGTGAACACAAAAAGGATTTAGAATACTTACTAATCTTGTTTGGACATTCATCTATGTGTGATACTGTGAGCAAGGCAACTTTCAATATGTTTTGGTAATTGTTTATTTTTCTTATGCACACCAAGTCAACAAGATTTGGAAACCTCCTATTTTGAATCAGAAACTTCTAATCTTGTTCCTTGGGTGTTTAGAAACATTTTTCATCAACTTCGATTCTTAAATTAGAAACTTTTAGTATTGTTCCTAAGGTGTTTAGAAACATTTTTCAGCAACATCTATTCTTGAATTAGAAAATTCTAATCTTGTTCCTAAGGTGTTAGAAACATTTTTCAGCAACTTCTATTCTCAAATTATAAACTTCTAATTTGGATTATTTGGGACGTTTTTGATGTGTAGAGTATAGTGGATATGATCACATAAGGTGGCACACTCGATCATGTCATGCTAGCATGATCACCCATGTGACTTGCACATGTTTGGGGGAACTCATAGATTTTTGGGTCCACATGAATTTAAAATAAATTCATATTCTCTCATTTGGCTAGGATTTTAGCCCTTTTGGTTCACATAAATTTAATAAAAATTTATATCTTTCAATTGTCTAGGTTTTTTTTTTCCATTTTTTCCCTAATTTAGATTCTCTTGAAGCATACTAAGAAAATGAACTCTAAATTGTGCAAATGAAATGAATTTTGGTTGCTTAAACTATTTGAGGTATTCACTTTATTTCATTTCATTCATTTTTCTTAAATTTTACTCCCCTGAGAGGTTTTTTTGAGCAAATTTAAAGTTGCCAATTAATTTAAAAAATGAATTGGACTTCATTTATCATTTCATTTTATTTAGTACAAAATTTTAGGGCATTACAGCTTGCCCTCCTTAAAAAAAATTTTGTCCTCGAAATTTGTACATATTTAGGGTTTCTTAGCGAATAGGTGTGGGTACTTGGTCTTCATTTTGCTTTTCAGCTCCCAAGTAGCTTTTTCTACTCTATGATGCTTCCATAGTACCTTAACTAAGGAAATATCCTTAGTTCTCAGGTTCTGTACCTTGCGATCAAGAATTCTAACTGTTACTTCCTCGTACATAACATCATCCTGAATGTTTACCTCTTCCTAGTGGGTAATGTGAGGGGGATCTGGTTTATACTTTCTCAGCATTGATACATGAAACACGTTTTGAGTTGAGGTTATCTGGTTTGATAGATCCAACTCATAAGGACATTCCCCAATTCTTCTAAGTATTTCAAAGGATCCAACAAATCATGGTGATAACTTCCCCTTGAATTCAAACCTCTTGATACCCTTTTGAGGACTGATTCTTAATACTTTGTTACCCACTTAGAACTCTAGGGTCTCCTTTTCTTGTCAACATAGCTTTTCTGACGACTCTGAGCTGTAGCCTCTCTTCTCTATATTAGTTTTACTTGGTTATTCATTTCTTCCACCAAGTCTGGCTCAGCCAGCACATGATCTTCAAGTTCAACCCAACAACTTAGTCATCTGTTAGGCCTTCCATAAAGAGCCTCATATGGAGCCATCTTAATACTTGTTTGATAACTATTTTTATAGGCAAACTTTTTTAAGTGCAGGTACTTGCTCCAGTTTCCTTTAAAGTCAAGGACACAGGACCTTAACATGTCTTCTAAGGTCTGGATAACTCTCTTAGACTGGGTAGAAAGCAGTGCTCATGATGAGTTTAGTGCCCAACTCCTTCTGTAGACTCTAGCAGAACTGAAAGATGAAGCGAGAATATCTGTCAGATATAATCATCTTAGGTACACCATGAAGTCCTACTATTTCCTTCACATAGAGTTCTCCCAGCTTACTGATTTGGTCTGTGGATGTGATTGGCAAGAAGTGTACCACTTTAGTGAGACGATTCACAATTACCCAAATAGTGTCTTCTCCTTTTTGGTTCTTAGGAAAACCACTAACAAAGTCCATGGCAATGTTATCCCACTTTCATTCAGGGATAAGGAGTGGTTGTAACATTCCAGAGGGTTTTTTGTGTTTTGTGACAGGTTAAGCATTTAGATACATGCTTGGTTACGTCTTTCTTCATTCCTTTCCATCAGTAGGTCTTTCTGACATTCTGGTACATCTTATCTCCACCTGGATGCATCGTATACTTGGTCTGATGAGCCTCATCTCGTATGGTCTGCTTACTCCGTCCATTTTGAGGTACATTAAAACCTTTCCCCGAGCCTTATGATATTCTCAACATCCAACCTAAAATCAAAATGCTTAGCCTATTCAACTCCTTCTATCAGGCCTATAAACCACTTGCCTTGCTTCTGTTCCTCCCTGATCTGATGTAGGAGATAAGGTTGGCAAGACATGCCATAGAGGTAGGCTTGTTTTTCATTTAGAGTCACACCTAGCCTAAAGTCTTCAATCAGTTGGTACATTTGGCCTTTCTCTTCCTCCTGTTTGTTGAACTTCCTACTTAAGGCATCGACCACCATGTTGGCCTTTTCCTGATGGTAGTATAGTTAAAAATTATGGTCTTTCAAGAACTCCATCCATCTCCGTTGCCTGAAGTTTAACTCTTTCTGAGTGTAGATATATGTCAGACTCTTGTGATCAGAAAAGAGATTAAACTTGTTACCATAAAAATGGTGTCTCCAAATCTTCAGGGCAAATACAATGGTTACTAACTTTAGGTCATGAGTAGGGTAATTCTTCTAACGGACCTTCAATTGTTGCGAGGCCTAAGCAACTACTTGTCTTTCTTGAATCAATATTGTTCCCAGTCCACTTAGTGAAACATCAATATAAAGGGTAAAGGTAACACCATGGGTTGGAGTGACTAGGATGGGAGTTGTAGTCAATCTCTTCTTTAGTTCTTGGAATGATTATTCTCACTTCTCATCCCAATTAAACTTAACTCGCTTCTTGGTTATCTTGGTCATAGGTTCTCCTAGTTTCGAGAAGTCTTGGATGAATCTCGGTATCTAGCCAAGCCTAAGAACCTCTTGATCTTTATAACTGTTTTTGGTTGTTTTTAGTGATAGCTTCCACCTTCTCCGGATCTATAGAGATGTCTTCCGGTGATACTACATGGCTAAGGAAGTTGTCTGTCTTCATCCAGAATTCACACTTGCTGAGCTTGGCATATAATTGTGCCTTGGAGGGTCTCCAACACTATCTGCAAGTGTTCCAAGTGTTCAACTTCTATCTTTGACTAAATTAGGATGTCGTCTACGAATACCACCACATGAAAGTCTATGAGACATCCACGTCGCTAGTGAACGGCGAACGTGGAACAACAAATTTTGAAAAGGACTAAAAATGGCCAAAATGACCGAAAACCATGTACTATAAGTGTAAATAAGCGTAAGAGTGAAACCAATCCGAGAAGCACAAGAAACGGCGAAGAAAGACACTGAACGCCAAAAATTACATTCTGGTGACCGCGGTCATTGCATGAGAAACCCAAAAAAACGAAGGAAATGCATCATACTGGTGACCGCGGTCATCGCGATAGAAACAGGGAAAATGCATCTGGCGACCACGGTCTGTGAAAGGGTGACTGCGGTCATCACATGAAAAACCTAGAAGATGAACGATGCATCACATTTGTCGACCGCGGTAATCACACAGTGACCGTGGTCATTGCACAGTGACCGCGGTCATGCTACAGTGACTGTGGTCATTCGTCAAATTCTATATAAACAAACATGCACAGAAAACCCTAGATCGAGATTTTTTCCGTCGCAACTCGCTTATTTCTTCTTCTAGCTCTCACCTAACTGGTTTGCTTCATTTTTAAGTGTTTCTATTGGGTTCTAAGGGTGGTTTGAGCTCCTTCAAACCATTCTCTACCGTCTTCAAGCTCAGATCCGCCAAGAGTAACATCAATAAGGGTGGATTCAAGTTGAAGCAAGCTTGGAAAAGGCTTTGTGCTAAGGTAAATCTCGAAAACCCCTTTGAGATCTTGTTTTTCCCTTAGCTTTCTAAATCATTTTTCTCAAATGTAGTATGTTTTCCATGAGTTAATGTGTGATTTAGACCTAATGACCAAGTGTTAAGGTGTTAAGCACATGTCGCCGACCCCGGCGACCGCGATAATGCGACATGCACTAGTTTCCCTTTTGTTTTGTATTGATTTCGAGTGCATTTGAAACACATGTGCCAAGGACACAAACCTTAGGGTTTTGGATGTGCCATGAATGCCTTAGACTCACACATTTTCATTGTTTAAAAACCTATAGATTGATAATCTAAGGCGTGCACGACGAGGAGCAAGACACAAGCTTGAGGAGTACAAATGTGGGTGTGATTTTCTTACTCCTTAGCCTTATCCAAATTTTGAATGCTTAACATGATGTTTGTTAGCTTAAGATATGATTAGAAGCATGCTAGGACTTGCTTGATTGACCTTGGTTGGGATTGTTTGGTGTATACCCTTGATACATGATTGCTTGTGCCATGACATGCTAGATAAAGATTTCTAAGAGATGAATTCCATGAATGGTTGATAACATCTATTTTGATTTCCTTGAAATGAATCATTGACGATTGAATATGACTTGGAATGATATGTATGATTAAAGAACATTAAATTAAGATTAATGAATCCACGTACTGGCACAGTGACCGGCCTTAGGGTGTCATCGTGGGTGTCCCTACCCGAGCTGACTGCGACAGCTGATAGTGTCTTCGGACGGAGAATCACTGCAGACTTCCATCCTTAGATTGTGGTCCCGAAGGTAACCGGGCCTCGGGCGTTACCCTGGATTCCCAGACCATACAGGGGATACCGAGGGTTATAGACTCTTTCGGTCTTAGATGACAACAAGACAAGGAATTGTATGAAACGCCTAATGTAATGAAAGCGATTGCATGTTTTGTTATTCTGGTTTGTATAATGCTAGTGATGTGTAGGGATGATCCACTGGGCTCTCGAGCTCACCCCATTTTTCCATTACAGGTGATCATTGACACGGCAGGAGTAGGTCAGTACACGGGCTGTCTTTTTTGGGTAGTGACCTCGCGGGGAGGTTGTTACAGTTTTTGTTCAATTTTATTTGAATTTGCCTTCGTACCATTCTGTTGTAAATATATTGTTTTAGAGTTTATAGTGAACTGGGCATGTGCCCTTCTTTTATTGTGAACTACTTCACATGTAAGTTATATATTTTGGAACTTAAGCCCCTTGGGCAGTGTTTATTTACATTCCATGTTTTGAAAATGGATTTGAAATGTTATTCCGCTGCAAAGTGTTTCATTTGGCCAAACGTGAAATCACTATGGATTTATGAATGAACTGATTTCCACTGCATATATTTTTAATGAATTTCACCTCTACTCAAAGAAACGAGTATTTTGATGTCATTGAACATTCTAGTGTTGACTCATAACATGTTTAAAGGAAAGGTTTGAAACGTGAGACTGAAAAAGAAAGAAAAACTGAACCACGTGGCCTCCGGCTCTCGGCGAACGAAAGGGTGACCTGACGTCCCCTGTCGAACGAACGAACGGGCGCGCGCCATCTCCGCGTGCAGCCCAATTGACGGATCATCGCAATAGAGACAGAGACGGACTCCGGGAGTCGGGGTGTCACAGAAGTCTTGGATGAATCTCCTATGGTATCTAGCCAGACCTAAGAACCTCTTGATCTCTATAGCTGTTTTTGGTTGTTTTTAGTGATAGCTTCCACCTTCTCCGGATCTATGGAGATGTCTTCCGCTGATACTACATGGCTAAGGAAGTTGTCTGTCTTCATCCAGAATTCACACTTGCTGAGCTTGACATATAATTGTGCCTTTGAGGGTCTCCAACACTATCCGCAAGTGTTCCAAGTGTTTAGCTTCTATCTTTGAGTAAATTAGGATGTCGTCTACGAATACCACCACAAACTGGTCAAGATATTGTCTAAGCACTCAGTTCATTAAATTCATAAATCCTGCTGGAGCATTGGTCAAACCAAAGGGCATCACAACAAACTCAAAGTGTCCGTATCTCGTTCTGAAGGCTGTCTTGTATATGTCAGACTCCCTGATTCTCATTTGATGGTAACCTGACCTTAGATCAATCTTCAAGAAATGAGTGGCTCATCTCAATTGATAGAATAGGTCATCGGTAGGGGGTATTTATTTTTTTTACTGTAGCATGGTTCAACTTCCGATAGTTGACACATAATCTCATGAAACTATCTTTGTTCTTCACGAATAGTATCAGAGCTCCCCAAGGTGACTCACTCAGTCTGATAAAGCCTTTCTCCCAGAGATCGTCAAGTTGAGACTTCAACTCGATCAGTTGTACTGGTGCCATTCTGTAAGGAGGTATGACTATAAGGTTGGTTCCAAGGTGAAGTTCAATATTGTACTCTGATTCTCCAGTAAGTGGTAGTTCGGGTAAGTCATCTGGAAACAGATCCTCGTGCTCACTAACCACTACTAGGTCTTGAATTTTCTTTAGTTTAACAGGTGGAAGTTGGCTAAGTTCCTCAAACTCATTCTTCTGCCTTAAGCAGTTCATCATGGCTAAGGTTGGACTCCTCGGTAGTCTCTACATATCCCCATTGATTCTATAGGTTTCTCCAAAAGGTAGGGTTATGGTCACTCATATCTTAGGGGAATCTATCTAGGCTCGGTACTGGTTTAACCAATCCATCCCCAAGATTACATCATAGTTATGAAAACAAAAAGTACATGGATCAACCGTTAAGAGTTTATACCCGAACCTTAGGTTACAACTACACATTCTTTTTGAAGTCATAGTGGTTCCTATTGGTGTGGACGCATTCAAAGTTATGGGTAGTGTTTTTGTTACAAGTTGTAACCTTTCAGCTAGTTCTTTAGAGATGAAAGACTTAGAGGCACCTGAGTCAAACAGTAGTTTCACAGTAACATTAAACAAAAGAAATGTACCTTCTACTTTAGGGACATGGTCTTCCTGAGCCTCAACAACAAACATTCTGGCTTGGTTCTGCTCACAACCCTGGTTTTGCCCCTGATTGGTATTCTGTAGCTATTGCCTCCCCTAAGGATGACCTGTAATAGCCTAACCTTCGAGATTTTCAATTTGGACTTTACCACAAGGCAGGCTGGGCCAGTATTACTTTACAAGTACACAACGTGACTTTCTATTTCAATTATTTCGTGCCTTAATAGTATTTAAGAGTACATAACTCAAACTTAGAAATTTAATAAGGCAATAATACAAGAGATAAAAGAAATTCATAAACTTTATTAATATAATAAAGTTGAGTATATAACTCAATTTTAAAGAGAAGTTATTATAGCGAAAAATTCAAAACTTTGGCAACATGTCCTTACATAGAAATTAGAAACTTTCTAAATTAAAAACAAACTTAACTGATATTCATGGTCTTCACACAAGTCAATTTCTTGAAAAATATGAGGAAAAGGGTGAGTACATAGCCTAGTGGATATTTTTCAAACAACTAAATTACTAATTTAGATTAATAATACATTCAAATTAAAACACTTGTAAATCATTAGGTGTTTTAAACAATATTTTATTTATAGTTATAAATTTGACTGAAAATGTTTCAAAACCCTTCATGTTCTTTATCAAAATACCTCCCTTGAGTAAAAAAACATTTCTTATACCAAGTTTCATTAGACTTAGGGCCTAACCCATATTCCGAGTATTTTGAGACATCACTTATGTGAACTAATCACATGTAAAAAACACCCACAGTGACCCTCATGTTCACTGTGGCAGTACGTAGTTCTTAATCTTAACATCTTTCATTAAATCTTATAATTATGAATCATAAATAAATTATACTCATGAAAAATAAATAAAAATAATTTCAACATGTTTAACACACAAACATTCAAAACATGAAATCAAACCCTTAGTATGCATCATGCTTTAAACCTAAACATGCATAACCTAAGGATGACATGGTTTCATGATTAACTAACATGACATACATGAAAATCTGAATTTTAAACTATGTTATTCAAACATAAATATGCATAATCAACTGAAATTAAATATGCATGAACATGATATTAAACCAAACAAGTAAAATAGGGGTTTAAGAAGTCACTTCCACCTTAGTTTACAAAATAGTTGTAGTCCTCTGAAATTCAGCAGAACTCTGTTACTCAAGACTTTTAAATACTTAAGAACACTCAAGAATAGTTCAAGATTACTCAACAACTGAGGGAATTGCCAAAAAGAGGGCTAAAGAAAATTAAGAGGGACTGGTATACTCTTGTTTTTGAGACGAGAAAGAATGAGAGCATTAGAGAGTTTATATACAGTCTTCTGGGGGCAAGGTTTGTAGTTTTTGGGCATTTTTCATATATAAATTTTCTATTTTGATTGGGTTTTGGCGTCTTCAAATTAAACATTGGGTTTTGAGGTTTCTTTTCAAGGGTTTT
>JAJIYU010013562.1:0-13762 GCA_030144865.1 Tinospora cordifolia
CATGTGGAAGTTGCAAAGATTACCAAGCAACCCTTGGTTTTTTATGCTCAAGGTTCCCAAAGATCAAGGAATGACAATTAAAAAAAAATGCTAAGAAGAATAAGCTAGCACCCGTTGAGAAAATTAAGAAAACTCTATAACTTCCACAAGAGAGGCAACTGAAGTGGCAAATGGAAGGAAAAGAAGCAAGTCAAATGCTACAACGTTGGCAGCCCTATGCACTTCACCAAGAATGTTCAAAACCTAAGAAAGAACGATATAGCAACTATTTCTTCTAATTGTTCTGTTTTTAACAATTTTTTTGCTTGTTGCGTCACATCTTATGAGGATTATTAACTCAGGAGTAACGAAACACATAACAAAAGATTGAGATGTTTACAGCTACCAATTATGGTTAGCTACTCACACTTAGGCTAGTTAGTAATTTGGGTATAAATAATGTTGAGCAATTGTAGGAAAGAATAATTAATTTGTTCATTTGATCATTTGAGTTAAGTGTATTTTGGATTTTAGCTTTTTAGTTACTGTTGCATTGGTTTCTTAATACAAATTCTAATTTTTGAGGTTGAGGTTCCTATCAAATTGGTATTAGAGCAACTCAACATGTTGGATTGCAACACGATTTGATGTCTCTGAAGGTGAGTGACAACAAGATGGAAGTTTTTGAGAAAGAAATGGAAGTGATGAAGATGGAGAATGTGGAGCCGAGACACGCAATGGAATTACTCATGCAAAATGTCTCCAAGATGATGGAGATCACAAAAGAAATGGATTGATCTGTGCAATTCCTATCTCAAACAATCTCAAAAGGAAAACCAAAGGCAGAAAATAAAAAGGAGCACCTTGATTGCAGTCAAACCATCACGATGGATCAGTGTTATCAAGGCGGTAAGACGGTTTAAGACGATAAGCCTCCATAAGGCGAGGTAGGGATAGGCGGTTGTAATACCCCGAAAATTTTATGAAATTTTGGTAAATTTAAATAAAAATAATTGAAACACAATAAGCCTTGGAAAACTCATGAAAACATGATTTAAGAGATGTTTAATCAATGTACAAAAAAAATCGACAAAAACGGAGCGAAGCATGAAATTTCGAAAAGTAACTACTTGTTGATTATTTATGCATATGAGTTCTGGCATGTCCAGTTGTTATCTAATGATGAATTGAATGTGAGAATAGTAACACTCCGGTTCTCGGCGGATGATATTTGTGTCGACATATTAATGGCGGGTCTCTCATGCATGACAGACGTGACAGAAACGAAGGACCAAGAACTGGGGTGTTACAACGATCCTTAAAATAATTATTTAAAGGTCCTTAAAGAATTATGTATTTATTTATTAGTCCCTCACTCAATATATACATAAACATATGTGTGTGTGTGTGTGTGTGTGTGTGTGTGTGTGTGTGTACATATATACACATATATGTGTATATATATATACACATATACATATATAAATACATACATATATACATACACACACACACACACACATATATATATACATATACACACACACACACAAACATATATATAGATACATATAATTTAATATTTTTATAATTTTATTTATTTATAATTTACATTTTATAAATTATAAAATCACAAATAAATGACATATATTAGATAATACATCATGATAAACCGAAGAAGAAAGAAAGATGTAGACAGAGAGAGAGGGAGAGACGCAAAAGAGATAAGGAGAGACGCAAAAAGAGAGCAGAGAGAGTGGGAGAGAGCAGAGAGAAAGGGAGAAATGTAAAAAGAGAAAGAAAAGAGAGGGAGAGCAGAGAGAGAGAGGGGCAGATGTAGAAAGACAGAGTAGAGAGACGTAGAGCAAAGAGAGGGAGGGATGCAAAAAAAGAGGGGGAGAGACGTAGAAAGAGAGTAGAGAGAGAAGGAGAGACGCAGAATGAAAGAGAGTAGAGAGAGAAGGAGATACACAAAACGAAAGAGAAGGAGAGAGTGTGAGAGCAGAGAAAAAGGGAGAGAGACCTAGAGTGAGACGAAGAGTCGCCAAAGTCGCAGAACGAGAAAGAAGGAGAGAGCAGAGAGAGACAGAGAGAGTCGCTGAAGTCACTCACTGAAAAGAAGTTGGAGTTGCTCGTTAGAGTGTCGAAGATGATTGCCAGAGTGCCGAAGATGATCGTCAGACTCTCAGAGATGTTCGTCAGAGGTTGTTCAAGTCATTCGACTTTGAAAGGTTCGGGAATAACATGTTAGATTTAAGTTAAAATTTAAAAATTAATTAACTAATTAAAAGTCCTCTATTTTTTTAAATTTACAGAGATGCCCTCGCAATGCCTCAACCACTGCCTAGGCATTGAGGTGGCCTGGCCACCTTAGCGACGCCTTGACAACACTGCGATGGATCACAACAAAAGATCAAGTCAATCAAAAATCAACGATGTTGAGATCATCGCAACAGGTTCAAGTTACAAATCTAATTATGAGAAATGAAGTGACGGTGCCATTGTGTTACAGTAGGTTGTGAACTAGATCAACTATCTGGTGGATACAGAGGGCGTAGTTGATCGAAGTTTTTTAGATCCATTCTTGCAAAATGACCCCAAACTATATCCATATAGGGTTGATCCATGAAGCAAATCACAAGGTCTCAATTGCGTTGGATTCACCATGGACAAGACAATAATTGTTACAACTACAGTTACATGTTGAAGATGAAAAAGAGGATCAAATCAAGGATTAGACGAGGGTCACAACAAGGGTCACGAGATAATGTAAGTCCAACTACAATGTCGATGAAGAAGAAGAAGAAAATCAAGCCAAAGACAAAGAGAAACAAGAAGACGAAGAAGAAGAAGAAGAAGAAAAAGAAGGAGATGAAGAAGACGATGAGGAAGATGGTGAAGACATAGACATGACCACTTGTTTGGGATCCAGGCAGTGGTCTAATTTAGGTCGTTGGCAAAGGCGGTTATGATACATCTTTGACTCAAAGAAAAACCCACTAGTTCGAAGCCTGCTTATTTTCTTCTCTTCATCGCCAACCAACATCTTTTTATCTACTTCTAACCTCAGGTTCAATCTTGGTGAAGACATCTCCCTACAATAAGCAACGACAAAAACGAAGATGTTGCTTTCCAAGCTATGCTCAAACAACTTTTGCACTAATAATCAATACCTTCTACAACAACAAGAAGACCTTCATTTTTTTTTTTTTTCCTTTTGAGGGGGGAAAAGTGGCACATAAAAAAAAATAAAAAATAAAAATTGAAAACACTGAGAGAAAGAAATTCAATTTCACATTTAAAAAAGAAACAAGCATCTTTCTCCAACCTTGAGGACAAAGTTGTTTTCGTGGAAGAGTAATGATAGATACTAACAATGGTTAGTTAGTTACACTTAGTTTAGTTAGTAATTTGGGTATTAATGATGTTGAATAGTTGTAGGAAAAAAAAAATCAATTTGTGCATTTAAGAAAGTGTATTTTAGATAGTTTAGCCCTCTCGAATTGGCCATTATCTTCTTAGTTGCTGTTACGTTGGAGTCTTAATACAAATTCTAAATTGAGTTTAGGCTTCTTATTAGATGCTTTCTTAGAGCATTACAATGGGAGCTCAATGGTTGTTTGCAGGATACAACAGTAAGGTATTGTAATACCCTTAATATTAATAATATTTTTTTAAAAATTTAACAAATGGGTATTATCATAAAAAAAAATCTTTGTTTTAAAGGTGAATACGTATAATAATGATTACACATACTACAGTTAAATTATATAATAATTTTCATAAATCAGATGAAAATGCTAAAATGCATGTGTAAACATATACAATATGTAAATATGACCCATCACACCATGCTATATATATATATAGTATAGATATAATAAAATAAATAAATAACTTTAACAAATAAAATAGTGCGTACATATGAGATGTCCAAACCCAAATCTAATTAGCCATGACTATCCATATATAAGGTTATTTGAGTCCTTATCCTAGTAATTTTGTATCTTAAATTAGGATCATTCCTAATCTAACTAGGTTTTCCCAAAACTAGCACATGTAGCACTTCCAAACTTCTTAATACATACATATATATAGCAATTTGAATTTAAAAAAAAAAAAACTATTAGAGAAACGCATGGAATCCTTGTAGCATGATAAACTAATATATATCCCCTTCCTTTTCGATTTTTTTTTTTTCCTAGAATAGCATACACCCCATATTTAATGATCTTTTACTTCCTTTAAAAGACTAACACTTCAATATTTTGTTAACCTCTATTAGACCATGTGACATACATGTCAATCCTCTATACATATATAAAGATCAATCTTCTCATTTTCCTTTCCTAACATACAACTTCTTCATCTTCAAATTAACAAAGACGCGATGTTGTTGCTTCAATTCCTAGCACACTCCACGGGAAGCACCTCCCTCTTACAATTCTTTCTTTTCTTCTTCTCCATCAATGATCTACACAATATAGTGTAATGTTGTTCCCGCTGTAAACATAATTATTATTATTATATTTATTCTTAAATTTAATTGATGTTTATACACACCACCATCCTTCTTTCTTCTTTTTGTTCTCCCTTCGCTACTCTTCTTTCATTCCCCTTCCTGTTTTCCTCTTTTTTCTTTTCTGCAACTCGCCACTATGCTCTTTTTTAAATTTATTTCCTTCTCTTTTTGGGTTTTCTATTTGTGCTACAACCAAGGAGCAAAAACTCAACTTTGCCCCAAATTTTGACCTTTAAAAATGAGAATTGATTTAAAAATTTCTAGAAATTAGAAAGAATTCTTGTACAAATTTGCCATCTTAGAAAAGTACACAAATTTCTATGTAAATGCTAAAATATGCATAATTTTTATTAAAAATAATGAAAACTATCATAAAATAGATACATTTTACATATGAAAGTATGAATATAATGATTTCAAACGTATATTTCAATATCAACAATGTCTAATGTACATTACACATGTTAACATAAATTGTTTTATTTATCGTCAAACCCTAATGGTCACTCAAATATAAACCCTAACTCGACCAGTCATTGGCTCGTTAGTCACTGCAAGAGCATGAAACTTCGATCTTCTCTATGGACTACAACAAATAACACTTGTTTCTCTTTCTTCTTTTGACACCTCTTCTCTTAAGCTCTCAGCTCATTCTTCTTCTCCCCACTATCTCTCCTTCAAGCTACAACTCACTCTTCTTTCTCTTCTATCACCACTCGTCAAGTGCACATATCTTTTCTTCAATCTTCTTCATTAACAAAGAAATATTTTTTTTTTTTACAATCACTATGATTATATAGAATTGTTGAATTAATTTGGCTAATTTTGTCAAAATTCATCGAATTTTCAGACTATGGCTGCAACTACACATCACCTCTTGAATTCCGTCATCATATCTTTCTTCCTTCTCTATTACAATCCATCTCCTGGCTTCTTTTTTTCTCTCTCCTTTGCAACCAACCAAAAGCAATCCTCTTTCTACTTTTATTCTTCTTCTTTCTCTTGCTTTTTTTTTCATTGAATCTTTTATTTTCCTCTTTTGCCAAAAACAATATTTGATATTATATACACACCCACATCCACACCAAATACTCGTTGTTTATTTTTTTATATCAAATATATATATATGCGCGCGCGCGCGCGTGTGTGTACTAACCACCACTATGCATTGGTACGTGCACCTATACTAACATAATATAGAATACATCATAAATCATTAATTAACATATAAACAATATATACGTGTGCAGGTTGATAGCATAGCGCATCAAAAGAATATATGCAAAGAGGAATTTAGCGACTTAAGTGGATATGATTACCTATGCAAAAATTTTATTTAAGTTGTATATACTGCATATTGTATGTCTAGGTCTTGACTGATTTAGGACCATATTAATGCAAACATTCTTTGTATTGATTGACTTGAATGCAACATGTTTAACATAATATTTACTTGAATCTTGTCATAGTGTTTAATATACATATACATATTATGCATGCTCATGTATAGTTATCAATTAGAATTATTAATGATCATAAATACATGCTAGTTCAATAAAAAAATAATTATATATGATTGCTAGGTGTTGATATGTTTATGTTGCATACTATATAATGTGGTTTGTGTGTCATACTAAATAAAAAGCAATAAAGAGATAAACTACATACCGAGGCAATGATCAACCATTAGGTGTTATCATGGGCACTTCAAACATTTGATAGATGTGCCTTTGGCCAATTAATATTCAATCACATTCATGATTGTTGATTTTCATTTTGATTGGAATGATGTGATAGTAAGACATCACTCCATAGAAGGCCCAAATTGAATGACCAACTATTTAGTGTCATCCTATGATGATCAATCTCTCAAACCATGGAGGGACACCAAGGTTGAACCCTTCATCCTAATGATAACTATAAACAATTTAATATTTGAATCACCTAATGATTAGTAAGTGTTTGTGTATGGTATATTAACTTTTACAATATTTATGATATGTTGACATGATCTATTAGACTTTTGAGTTCACCCCTAATCTTTCTTTTTAGGTAATAGTTAACGATAATTCATTCCAACACCAACCTTCCAAAGATCACAAGACTTTCGTGCAGAAGAAGTTTTATTTATATTTTGTTTAATGGCCGGGCATGTGGCATATTAAGAGTTATTTAAATTTTTTATTATTTTTGTAATATGGCCATAGCACCTGTTTTGATTAGTGATTTAGTACAAATTATTAAACATCTTAATATATGACCTATTGAGCATTGAACATGTGAGGGCTTATTTGAATAAATTAGTACCTGATTTGATTTTTATGTGTTATGAATGCCTAAGCAGTAATTAAATACAATCATTGATATCTTTTGGTATATCATTATTTGGGTGCCATGATTTGTTAATTGAGATGCCTCAAAAATGACAAGGTTTATTTTACTGTGTATTGAGATCATGGCATAGATGTTGATTGAGAAAATAAATAGCACACATGTTGCTTGAGAACCCTAAGTTATGTATTTGGATACATGTATCATTGTTATTAAATAAGGACATTTCAAAAATTATGCTTGATATTGAATGGGTCTTGAAAGGCAGGGTTTTACGATTGTTGTTAAAGGGATCATAACATGGAAGTTGTAGTTGTATAGAGGAAAGATCTTGATTCTTCATGCATTGAACATATGATGAAATTTGATTTCAATTATCGTTGCTTTTTTTTTCTTTAGGTTTCACTTTTACATTCAATTTTGATGGAGTAGTCAAGTACTTGGGCTCACAAGCATATGGTTGTGGACATGTTTTAACGGTTTCATCATTTTGAATACTCAAACTTCAAATTCTTCTTTTGATGCAAGCTCATCTTATCTTCTGCCTCTAATAATATAATAGATGTGAATGTTTGGCATGTAAGATTAGGATATATTGGGAAAGATAGAATAAATAGATTAGCTCGAGAGGGTATGCTATGCTCACTATTGAGAATCAATATGCCCATATGCTCCCACAATTTGGCTGGAAAACTTACCCAAAAACCTTTTAATAGGCTTTAAAAGTCAAAAAACCTTTGCAGTTGGTTCATTTTAAAATCTATGGTCCAATGAGTATAAGAGCGATACATGATATTAACTAATTCATCACATTTATTAATGATTTCTCAAGTTTCAAATATATATTATTAATACCACAATAATCTAATGCATTGGAGTATTTTAAAAAATATATTTTACTAGTAGAGAATCAACAATATAAATGCAACAAAGCGTCAACAATATATCAAGGCTGAGAATACGTCATCAATTTTAAGCATTTGTGATGAAAAGGACATCTCATTTCACCTTATTCTATTAAGTACCCCACAACAAAATGGTGTTGGTCGACGAAAGGACAAAACTTTATCAGATATGATTTGATCAATGATGGCCCAAACTAGCCTTCTAATCCCTTGTTGAGGGGGTATCTTTCTAACATACATCTTTAATCGTGTTCAGTCAAAATGGACACCTGCTACACCATAGGATTTTTAGATAGGTAAGAAACCAATCTCGAGCACCTTTTTTTTATCTTGGGCATTTGCAACATAAATTCATTCACCTTCCATTCAATATGGAAAATTAGGACTACATGGTAATAAGTTAATCTTCATAAGAGACTCTAAACAGCTAAAGGGATATGCTTCCATTGGTGAAAACGAAGATAATGTTTTTGTTGGATATAAATCAAAGATGCCATTGTTGTAGAAAATGGATTCCCCACCTAGACTTAAATGACCAAGGATCTTCCTTTTAGAAGATTCTAAAACTCTAAATGCGCCAACAAAAGGAAAATGAAGATTTACCTCAAAATGAAACTCACAACAAGCTTCATACAAAAAGGATAGTCGGGAAGAAGCATACATAAAAGTATCCATCACCATTATTTTGAGATTGCGGGCATGGCTTTTTGTGGGGTGAAAATAGAAAAGCTAATAGAATAGAACAGTCACCATTACTATCATTTTACAAAACCGCACATGAGATTCCCCACACAACTCCCCATTAAACTCTTTTGAAGTCATTGGATCCCTTTTATCATTTGAGCATCTCCTACCTTCTTTCCCCTATCCTGAAGAGCCATTGGCTATTTTCTACTCTTTAGTTCAAAGAGGAGAACTATTGTCTATCTGAGGATTTGATAATGAGTTGAACACAAATGTTATTGTGTTTATATAGAGAGGTCAAGAGGTTTTTTTTTTAACTCATTATAAGCAATGTGGGACCAAAAAAACAGGGCTCTTACTTTAATTTTACTTTGATTTCAAACATCCACACAACACTTTTTCTCTCTTTATATATATCTATATATATATATGGAATTTTAAATTAATCACTTATATTAGTAGGATTTGAAATCTTACAAATGCTTATTATAAAATTGAAATCTTACAATCTTACATTATAAATATTATAATTGAAACTTATACATTATATAACTCCTCCCCATTATATAAAGCTTATATGGAAATTATTATAAGATTATATAAATCTTATATGTAAATGCTCATTATATAAATTGTCAATCATGTAGAATTATTAAAGAGATGGAAAATCGGAATTACTAAAGAAGTGGCGAGAGTTGGAGCAGGAGTTCGATCTTACAAATAGAGAATTTCCCCCGCCCTGACAGTGCATTGGTATGGTTTTGGGCCATTGAAGTACAGAGGAAAGGACTGCATTTGTGTCTCCATAGACAGGGACGGTGGATATGGGTCAACGCTGCACCAAGGAACGTATCTCAAGGGATCTTCAAGTTCTAACGTGAACTCTCCAGTATCCTGCAATGGAATGGAGTGCGACAAGAATTAGGGAAAAAGAAAAGAATCTAAAATAGCTCTTACAAAATGAATGAATGATCATTTTTACCTACGTGGGAGAAGGAGTATCTGGCCGCTGGGTATTGGCGGATGTACATGCGATGGACATCGGTGGGAGGGAGTAGGAGGAAATGTTTCTCTCCTGAGATGACAGCATAAAGATTCTCGTAGTGGTCCTTGTGGAATGAGGTTTGGGAGAGGTGATCGCCGATCCAGAGGTTTACAGCTTCAGGAAGGCAGCCAATGGCTTCAGTGGCCCAGGGGATATGGGGTTCAACATCGCCAGCCACAGCTGAATACTCTGTTCGAAAGCAATCGTTTTGCTGTTGGGCGTAAGCGACAAATGGCTTTGAGGAATTGGAGGAGATGTGTTGGATAGCAACGGGAAATGGCACGCGTTCAACGTGGGCGGAAGCAAAACACAAAGAAGACGATGAAGAGGAGTTTAAGTTAGGAGGTAGCGAAACGAGGGCGTCGGCGAGGCCGTTGGGAGTAAGGTGGACAGAAACGAGAGATTGGGAGAGAGCCCGAGAGAGAAAGGACTCATCGGACCATAATTTAAGGGCGGGCCAGTGAAGAGTGGCGTTGGAGATGATGCAGGGTTTGTTGGTAGACACGAAATCCCTGAGGAATTCGAGGGGCGAGGGTGGGCATTGCAACCGCTCCACTTGAACCGATGTTCCGAGACTAAGCTCCCTCACTTCCTCCCACAGCTTCTTCACTCCACCGCCACTTGCGACACCGTCGTTCATTGTGTACCCCTTGTCCGCCGTTTGCCACACGCTCCTTTAACATTTAAGAGAGACGAGCGATAACAAATGAGCGTGTTTTCTTTTCTTTTATTTTAACTTCAATTTCCTTTTTTAACCTTCATTTCTTCATTTCATGGAACAGAAGCAGAGAACTTGCTAAGGAGAAATAGAAAGGTAAAATCCAACGTTTGCAGCAAATTTGATAAGTAAGTTATTTTTTCTTATTTTTATTATAAAAATATTATGTGTCATATACTATAATTTTAAGAATATAATTTGTAACAACCTATCTCCCCTTGCAGTCCAATAAATTTAGTTTGGAGGCACAATTACCATGCTACCCTTGAGGTCATTAATCCAACACGTTATCGTCACATGCAAACATCTTTCGAAATCACTCGAGAGGCTATGCCTCACTTTATCTCTTTTCTTTTATTCTCTTTTTGTTTTACTATTCCAACTTTGCGAGACTTCCTGTGTCACATTACTTATACAGATTCCACAAAAATAATAATACTTTAAAACTATCTGGTAAAATAAATTAATATTATTTATTTTAAAAATCAATCTCAATAAGAAGTATAAAAACCGGACTTTATTATAAAGAAATAAACTGACAAAAGAAATTAGAGCCAACATCTTCGACTTAAATAATTTATGAAATCAGAAAGATAAACTTTGAGTAAAGATCATCATGCAACCTCTGATTATTAATTTCCTAAAATGTTAATAAAGGAGGAGTGAGCTCAAGCGCCTAATGGATCATCCCAAATATTTAAATTATTATTTCAATCAAATAAAACATGCATGGCAAACACTTTCATTTATTATATGATTCAAAAAAAACTTGTTTAACAATTAACGTCAAGACCGAAAGAAATTCACCTTTATGTTCCAAATTGTGAGAGAGAGATCAATCTTGGAAACTCAAACCCCTAATAAGCGAAGTGGGATCCATTATGATACCTAGTTCTAAGTCAAGAAATCAGTAAAATACCGGCAAGTTGGGTCCGAGGTTGGAACACACACGACGAATTCATCATCATCGCATCAGTATGTGATTATGATCTTTATTAATCTTTCTTTAGTGATAAATCACACAATTACCGAATTAAATCAAAGGTATAATGTATGAGCATCATAAACATGGTAGCAATTATTCATAGCAATGTTAACATGTTATTTGACATAGCAAAGATCATTTATCATCATTCTCATCATTCCAAACATACATGTTCAATTCAAGCATTAGTAAGAACATTCAAACATAGCATGTGTATTCAATCCTAAATCAACAAGCACACATGCATATATCATTTAAATCAAAATAAAAAGTTAAAATCGTAAATAATCTCCACCTTTGATACTTAACTCCTTCTTGCCCTTAGGTTGCTATTCCAAGTCCTTCTTAAGCCTTCAACCTTAAAGATTTAGAATCAATACACAATTTTTAGTGATTTGTGTGGGTTTCATGTCTTTAAATCATATTCTAATGATTCTTATCCAATGTGACTTTCAATTATGCAAGAAAATCATGTTAAGTAGGTCTTAATAGGGTCTTGGTTTTGTACACTGCCGTAAAGGAATGGATTACTACGATAATCGAAGTGTATAAGTGAAAAATAGGAATTTCGGAAGCATTACCGCAGTAGGCTACCAGTGGAGTTCTATAAGAATTCGACACACTACCACGGTAATCAATTCCACTATCACAATAATCAGGGTGAAATTCCCAAAAAATAGAGAAAGATGAAGGCACTACCGTGGTAACACTGATCCCTACCGCGGTAACCAGTATGAGAACTGAATTTCAAGGTATGTTTCTCTCATCCCTTGTGTTCCTACGACCCTGGTATCCTACTACTTCGACTTCTAGCCCATGAAGCATGTATTTGGGATTGAGATAGGATCATTATACCTTCTTTGATTCATTGAATCCTCTAATTGCTACCAAAAGAATGTCCAACAAAGTGTTCTTGCCACTGTGATGCAGAACTCTAGTTTTTCTCCTTCCTATTATTCTAGTTGCTGCATAGAACAACTAGGGAGAAAAAAGGTGCTTAGAAGAGAACTAAGTAAACAAGAAGAGAGAAAACTCATGCTTGTTTGAGTGATAAGAATGGGTGTTCAAGTAGGGTTTATATATTATTCAAGGTGTAACACCACAGTTCTCGATCCTTTCGTTTCTGTAACATCAAGGTCGCACATGGAGAAGCACGCCCATTTTATATTTAGTACTATACATGTGTCACCCACCGAGAATCGGGACGTTACTTTTCTCACATTCAAATCTCATTAAACACCTTCTGGACACACCAGAACTCATATGAATGATTGATCAATCCTTAAGCTTTTAGGGCATAGGCTAAAGATAGAACATATGATAACGAAACACTTGTTTGGTCAGGACATGGGATTGAGAGGATCGTGTATCTCTAGTTTCTGCGTGGTATGAGACGCATAGGAATTTGACAATATGGAGGAATCCTAGACTCAGGAATCGACGTTCCATGTTTAGTGAATGATCGATGACTTTGGAAGAACATTTTTCCCCATACTTGGTTGGTATGGGAAGGTCAAATATAGTAAAGCTCGGAAGGCCTTAGTTATCAAGACACTTGCAAAATTGTATGGGTGTAATGAGATTTTTGGGTGGAATTCTATGTCACCGAGCAAGTCTGAGTAAGTTCATTTTTTACTACAAACATCAATACACAATCATAGATTATCATGGACCATTATAAACCACCATAGACCATCATAGATCGCTACAGACCATCATAGACTATAATGTATTAGTCTTTCTTTAGGTAAAGTAAGTTCATAACAATTATAGGCATCATAAACCACTATAGAAAATTATAAACAACTACAAATCCTCATAGACCGTTATGGAGAACTACAGATCGTCATAGACCATTACAGAAGGTCATAGACCAACTCGTTTAAGCCAAAGAAAGACTAACATATTAAGTTCTATGATGGTCTGTAGTAATATATGATAGTCTATGGTGGTCTGTAATAGTCTATGATCGTCTAGAGTAGTCTTTTTCAAGTCTAAATAAGTTTCTTTTCGATTACAAACATCAATACACAATCATAGACCACCATAGACTATCATAGAATACTACAAACCATCATAGACCATAATGTATTAGTCTTTCTTTAGGTTAAGGAAGTTCATAGACTGCAATGTGATAGTCTTTCTGTAGTATTCTTTTTCAAGTCTGAGCAAGTTCATTTTTTACTACAAACATCAATATACAATCATAGTCTATCATTGTAACATCTCAAAAAATTCATATGAAATTTTTATTTTTACTTAGAAAATTATACAAAATTGACGAATGAGAATTTTGCAAGTCCTAGTTATCCAAATGAAGGATAAAAAATCAATTAAAGGAATTTTTAGAAGAAAAAATATGATTATAATGCATAAAATGGGATATCATAGCCAAAAATACAAGGATATATGCAATTTTTGATGAAAACAGGATTAGAAAGTCAATTGGGATCAAGATTTGGAAAAAAATCCGAAAAGAAAGCAATAAATTCGGTTGAAAAATCAAAAACAAACTCAAAATTCTGTGAACCGTAGATCTGGAATCTGGTTCATCATCCTACGGCCAAGATCAGGTCCGCATGTACGCATGAGA
>JAJIYU010013563.1:0-13761 GCA_030144865.1 Tinospora cordifolia
GGGGAGGAGGGGGGCTGGGGGGGGGAGTATGGGGGGCGGGGGGGGGGGGGGGGGGAAGGAGCAAGGTTTAGTTAAAGAAGGAATTTGGTGGGCTAGGGATTGGTAACATAGTAGCAAGGAATAAGGCGCTGGCAGGGAAGTGGCTCTAGAGATTCCCTACAGAGTAAGATTAGTTTTGGGCCTATGTGATTAAAAGTAGACATGGCATAGATATCAGTGGGAGAGACGCAGGGCTCAACAGAAGTGCAACCTACCAAAGTTTTTTGTAGTTCATCGGCTCTCTATACCATTGTTATACTCTAGGTATTACGCTGTGGGTAGGTAGAGGAGACGTGATTCGGTTTTGGGAGGATGTGTGGTGGGGGAACGAGGCTTTTGTAGGACTGTTTCCTAGGATGTACTGATAATCTAAAGGTCATCACCGTCCTGTTTCCTTTTTTAGTGGGCAGGTTGAAGGGTCGGGACCCATACAATGGAACTTCCATTTCAAGTCTTCTAGCAGATGACGTTGTGAAGAGGAAGAGGGAGCTCTTCTAGATTTATTGAGGGATTGTGTGTTGCAGGATAGGAAGGATCAAATAGTGTGGTTTAGAGAGGCTTATGGGGACTTTTCTACTAAATTCTTTTTCTCTTCCTTGTTTGATGCTTCTTGGCTAATCTGTTTCATCTATTTCAGGAGATATGGAAGGCCCCTATTCTAGCCAAAGTTAAGTTTTTTGCTTGGGAGGTGGCCTTAGAGAAAGTTAATAAGGGCGAAATGATTCAAAAGTGTTTTTTTAGGTCATTGCCTTTTCCTTCATGCTGTCATCTATGTAAACAAAGTAGCGAATCAATTGATCACTTGTTCTTAAGGTTCCCATTCTCCAGTTATGTATGGGCAAGGTGGAGGAGGCATTTTCGTTCTTCCCTGGAGGTGAGTGAGTAGGATGTTCAGTTTAGTGTTTGTCCATTTCGGGAGGAAATTTGTATGAAACAACAAGCTCATTGGTGGTTGGTGGCTAGTTGGCGGTGATTTGGTGCCTATGGAAGAAGAGAAATGCTAGGATCTTTGAGGATAGGGTCATTCTTCTAAGTTAGATTTGGGAAGATTCTTTGTTGTTAGCGTCATTTTGGATAAGTAATAGTCCTTTATCTTTGGGGTATCCCATTTTGGAGTGGCTATAGTGGTGGGAGAATATATTGTAATTGGTGGTGGGGGTTGGGGAAGGAAAGGGTGAGGTTGGTCCCCCCAATGTATTTGTCGGTGGCTAGAAAAGTCACCTTTTCATGATTGTAGCAACTTTATTACATCAATGAAATTATTGTTTCCTTAAAAAAAAAAACCTATGATTGGCCTGAGTAACATTGGGAAACAACTGGTCCAAGTTACGTTCTTGGCTTTTTTTGGAACAAAAGCTAAAATAATGACCATTGTGTCTGTTGCTTTCTCGCTTAAGATATGATAGTGCAGATATGTTCAAGACAAAATTATAAACTAATGGAATATCATTGTTTAATCGGGCCTTGGTTACATGTCTACCAAACTGCTGATAATGCAAATTAAAAAAGTTTTCAAGATTTTTTGTTATATCTCAAAATTTTTATTTTTATTTTTTAATAACTTAGCTGCTAAGAAAACTCCAAAATAAAAAAGAAAAGGTATAAAAGAATCCCTTGCAAAAATATTACACAATTAGATCCCTTACAAATTTAATTGTCACTTCAAGGATTTCAACTCTTTAATTCTCAACTCTGGGGTTATACCTCCAAAAAAAAAAAAAAAATGTTGGTTTAGAATCCACTATCTCAAAACACAAGTTTTTAGAGGGTCCTTGATTTCCAAAGCAGCTGCACATAAAGCAATACTTTCACTTATTATATTTGAATATACTGACTGGTGTGAAGAATAACACAAGTTTCTATGGTCCTTGTGATTGCTTTCACGCTTTATCAGATGGAAATGGTCCATGGTTTTCTTGAATTAGCCATCTGATTTCTGCACAAAAAGTGAAGTCAATTTGTTCCTTGTTACTAGCATTTAGGTGTTCTTGAAGTGTGGAACAACCTTGGAATGCAATAATTTTGATTTTGGGAGTATCAAGGATATTGGCATTTGGGTTTTTCATTATCTATATGGATATTGGCTTTTGCAATGATTGATTCTGAATTAATGATTGCTTTGCAATTTATTACAGTATGAAGTTTAGAAGAGATCAAAAGAAAGCTCAATGATTGATTTCTGAATTAAGGGGAACTATGTTACAGAAAATAGGTTATATATATTGCTGTTAGAATGCCATATTTGTGGCTTCGTCATCAGTTTTATCTATTCTAACTTGTAACTTGACAATGGAGTCTATCCTTGAAGCCACTCAAGGTTGAGGCATTCTTTATCGACTAACTTGACAACGGAGTCTATACTTGAAGCCACTTACGGTTGAGTTGTTCTTTATCAATACCTATAGATTTCAAGTGGACTCCATGGATGTCTCTATCATTAGAGAGTTTTTTCCTATGTTCAACAAAAATCTGTATCTCTTGTAAATGGTCTAGAATTTTTGTTTAAATTGTTTATAAATCAAAGTTGATGAAATAACAGATGTAATTGATGAAACAGCGCTTGATGTTTGGTTTTTATGGGTTCTATTTAAATGAAAAGAAAACAAGGAACATCTTCAGGAATATACATCAAGAAAATGTGTAGACTTTGACAGTCATTTGAACAATCAAGAGCCAAGTCATTGTGATAATAGAGCACTGCTTAAATGTTGCCAAATCTTATCGTCGGCCAGCTGGTGTCATGGATGCTTGTAGACACTGCTTGTCTATTATCAAAATGGAGCAAATTAGCAAATCGTTCTAGATTGTTTAGCCTGCTTTGGTGTGTTTGTGCCAAAATATCTTAATAAAATTGCTTAAGTTTTTGAGCTAATTTGTATGCAATGTATTTGATCCTATTCACAAATCCGAATTAGAAGATCAAAAGGTTTAACAGTGAAGTGGAAAGACTCAGGATGAGGGGGGTTTGATGGCGGCGTGGATTCCTATTAAACCACATCAAAAGTAAAAGACAAGCCCATTAAAGTCCAAAAGTTACCATTCGATCATTTTACTACACAGCAGTTCTGTCTATGTGAAATGCCTGCTATTAGACCCACCCTCAAACATCATTTGTTATCACTTATCACCAACATTTACCTGGGCTTAATATTTTCACTTCTTTGTAACTGTGACCAATATAGCCAAAAATAAAGAAAGACTCCAGCACTATTCCACTCTTGGAAACCGCTCAATCCAAAAGCAGTGGCTAATAGGTGGAGACCCAATAATGTATATTTATCATTAATACACCCCTTCACCTGTATGGCCATCCTTTGCATTTGAGTTTGAATAGGAGACAAATTACCTATCATGCAAGTGGGGAACATCCAAAATCTAACAAGGAGACTTGAACCAATTATCTTTTAGAAAACCAATGGTTTGATACCATTTTAGAAACTGTCTCACCTGATAAAAGCTTAGGCTGATAGGTGGATGTCTGAAATTTGTATCTAGAGGCCATTCTTAACAACCACCACTACACCGTTACTACTATGGTTTTGTGAGTTCACTATTGCAATTCACCAGGAGTATTTGTTGTCTCACTATTGCCATTCACTAGGAGTATTTGTTGTCTCCTTCTCTTATCTTTTCCTATTGAATTGAGAGTTATTATCACATGCATCTCAACAAACCCCCTTGATATCATTTCCGTCAGGTTTCTTAAAATTTTAAAATGAAACAAGTTGTACTATGGTTGAAGTTTCTTTTCTCCCATCTACTGGTATTTCCCGTTCCTTCGCTTCATCCATTTATTTTGAACAAAGATGTACTTCTAATTCCTTTGAGTTGCCAATTGGCTTTAAATATACATATTGTTTTGCTCACAATTTCATTTCTAACTTTATTCTTTGCTTCATATCTTTGTTTTATGTTGTCATCATGTACAAATATGTATACGTTTCTTAAATAGGATTTTTTTCCTCTTGAGAGTGGAAGTTAGTTATTGATAAAGAGAGATGAATGCTCTTTGTGAGAACCGAGCACTAGGAAGTAGAGTACGGCCCATGTATGAGTTTAGGTTTTCAATTGCCTACCATATAGTTCAATTGAGTGCTTTAAAGCTTGGCCTTGTCATAGGCAAGGGATGTATATAAACCAATAATCTGCATTATTTCAGAACCTCAGCGCTTATTAATTGCATAAATTCATTAGTGTTTGTTTGTTATAACTAGATATTATGTACTCTCTCTCTCTCTCTATGTATATATTTGTGTGTGTGTGTGTGTTCAAATTGTTTATCAAAAGGTGGGCCTTGACAAGAATATGGATATTGTTTTTTGACTGAAAATCTAACTGATATTAATAACATAGAGAGCAAAGAGCACAAAGAAAGATATTTCTCATTCCATTATGACATAGAGTTCACCTGGTTTAACATCGTAAGTGCCCTGTCTGCAATGCTATGAGGTTGCATTCATTGACCCCTCCTCAATTCCCCATAGTGGCATAGTGGCAGTGGCAGTCTTTCGCCATAGATAAACCTCAATTAAATGGTGACATTTGCTAGGGGTGACAATTTGTGATACGACATGATAACTTGACTCAAACATGGTACGCATTTAACGGGTTTAGGTTTAGCATAAGTTGGTTTAAGTTAAAACGGGTTGAACACGATTAAATACGACTAAAATTCGGATCATAAATGGCGTAATGTTTTAAACTTGAAAATGACTTGTTTAACTCAATAAACAAGTTAATTTAAAATTAATGTATTTATTAATTTGTTGATAATATATCTTTTTTATTATTTTTTGACATTTTTTATATTTTTATTAATATTTTTATAAAAACTAATTTTAAAATTGATTTTAAAAATTTAAATAGATTATATATAAGTACACGATTATGACACGACCCGTTTACGACATGACCTATTTGCAATATATAGGTCATATTTGTTTACAACTTGACCCGTTTATAACAAGAATTTTCAGCCTTAAGATTGGCTTATGGCAAGCCATTTATTTGTTGAAATGGTGAACAATTTTTTGGTTCAATCAATCAATTTGGTCTTGTGTTGTGACTTGAAGTTCACATGTTCAAACTTAGAAAGAGCCTCTTTGATTTTGCACTTTGTTGTTGTTTGAGTAATAGCATTAATTGTTTATGTCGGGGTAAACTTTTTGGTATTTGTTATCTTAAAACTTAGAATTTTCATATGAAAGGCTTGAGCCTTACACACACACACACACACACACACACACACATATATTTTCTGAGTACTGAAGTTGCCACTCTGGGAAAGGTATTAGTCCA
Source organism: Tinospora cordifolia (assembly GCA_030144865.1). NCBI lineage: Eukaryota > Viridiplantae > Streptophyta > Magnoliopsida > Ranunculales > Menispermaceae > Tinospora > Tinospora cordifolia. The sequence goes on from JAJIYU010013563.1 coordinate 5,338, forward strand.
TTTAAATGTATATCATGATTTGTTCATCTGCTTGTTGCCATGCCTGTGGATCCATTATAAAGCTTGATGCTACATATGGGGAGATTTGCTAATGCATGCTATTCTAGTTCCTTGTTGGTTGACTTGTTAACATAATTTTGACTCATCAAGAGATAACTGTCACAATTACTAAATCATTTTCATATGCACATTACTGGCACCACTATTTAACGAATTCAAAAAGGAGTGTGGTAAAAATTGTCATATCATCATTCAAAAACTTCAATTGTTTAGGTTCTTTTTTAATTTTTTTTATTTGGCAAACAGTATAGATCGATGATCCCTATCTATTTGTTTACCAATTGACGTCAATTTGTCTCCAAAAGAACCAGAAACAAAATGTGGTAGTTCATTTGAGTGTTGAAGCTGGCATAGAGTCACTCATCACTATGTGGTAGAGATGAGATGTGTTTGCTAAACTTTGCATGAGATGGAAGTTGATGTTCCTTTAACATAGAGTTTTGGGTTGCAATTTGAGTGCAGTTTTATTGCCAAGAATCCAATGTCTTATAAGCAAACCAGGCATGAGGTTAATAGTCACTGTATTCATAATCACAATTTGGTCTATATTCTGGTTAAAACTTTTTCTTGTAATCCATTTTCTACTCACTGTTTCCAGCCTGGTATATTTGATTTGTATGCTAACAGAGATTGTTGGACTAGTTTACACTTAATTGTGGTGATCATTTTGAAATTGGAAGTCATTCATCTTTATATGTGCATTTAAGGTGTATTTAGACATTGAAGTGTTTTTTTAATTAATTTTTAAAATTCATTATTATTATTATTATTATTATTATTTTCCTCAGTAACACCTAAATTTAATGAGAAGGAAGTAAACCCTGGTACAAGTTATTAGTTACATATTCTCTCTTTTTCTCTCTGTATTTTCTTCAATGTTCTTTTTTCTTGTAGTTTTTTTTGTTAATGGATCTAATATATTAATTTCATCCTTCATTCACCATGGGCATAATGAGAGTGGAAACTTTTCTGCTTGGGATGTCGAGTTTTGCCAAAATCCCCCAAGATGGGGGGAAGTTTGGAGGCTGAGACTCTTTTAAAAAGAATAGAATCAAGCAAATCATTCTTATGGAATTGGAGACCAAGGAAAGAACAGAGTTGGAGACTTATGGAGTTGTTCTTTGTAGTAACCTTTTCTAGCAAATCATTCTTTCTTCTATTGATCAATATAATCCAAGCTACCCCATGTCTTCCCCAGCAAAATGACATGGAAATCTGATTTCCTACTGCCCAAGGTTCACATTCTGGCTTGGCTAGTGACTAGGGGGCGGATGAACACCTGTGACCTTTTGCAAAAACCAAGGTCATACATGACGCATTTTCTTTTCTTTTCTTTTTTTTTTTTTTTTTTTTTAATTCAATTGAGGAGAACTTTCAGGTCCTAACTTTCAATTAGTAGAGGGTATCCTCTTCTGTTCAAATCAATTTAGCAAGTGGCCACTTTGCCTTCAATTTGGTTAAGTTGGATGGAAAGGAAAATGAGAAATGTTAGTGAAGTTGCATAGCTCCATGTATTCATCATTTGAAGTAATTATAATTAGGGTTTCCTTGGGATAATATCTTACTGTAAGAACACTGTGTTTCTTTGGGAAATCTAGGAAGAGGATTATCACTACTGATGTAATGTTCTGGAGAAGGTCCCTTGTGACCTTTTTGTCCTTAAATTAGTCCTTTCTCAACGTTTTTAGTTTAAGGAGAGAATCAAATGCAACAGAGAAGGTCTCACATGTAGATTTTCCTTTCTTATAACCATGAAAAATATTATTCTATTTGATTTTTAAGTGAAGCTGATTGAAATTCTTCACCATTTATGATTTTTTTTTTTTAATGTATCAGTTGTATAAAACCATTTTTAGGATCTTTGTAATATCTTATTTGTACTTATGAATTGCTTAATTGTGATCTTGTTGATTCATTGGATGATCTTATTCTCCTAAAACTCAGGTTGCAAGCCAGGAGACATATGGAACATTAGGTGCCATTGTTAAGAGCCGAACAGGTAACCGTCAGGTAGGTTTCCTTACAAATCGTCATGTTGCAGTTGATTTGGACTACCCGAACCAGAAGATGTTTCATCCTTTGCCACCTAGCCTTGGACCAGCTGTATATTTGGGAGCAGTGGAGAGGGCAACTTCATTCATAACAGATGATCTTTGGTATGGCACATTTGCTGGAACTAATCCAGGTAATGTTCTATGGCTCTATAGTTAAAAATCCTTGATTAGGATGAATAGTAATATACTTCATTGTCAAGATGCTCATAAAAGAAAACCGTCCTTTTCGTGAATTACACAAGTAAGAAATTCCTTATTAACTGAACGGTGTGGGGATTATGTAGGTGAAAATAACTATCTATTGCCAAATCTTCTGGCTAGAATATCTTCCTGGTTCAGATCTTAATTGATGCTTATAACTTGGGCAAACCAAGTTAAACCTATATCTTGCTCTTTAACAATTAGATTTTTTTCATGCTGGACTAAGATTTTCCATGTCGTTGAATCAGACTTCTTTAAGGATTTTTGGCATTCCATCATAAAGTTTTTCGGTGATGATTGTAGGCTTGGTTTACTGAGACTCTTTATTTGCTCGTCATGAATTAACCTGCAGAGACGTTTGTGCGAGCAGATGGAGCTTTTATTCCTTTCACAGATGATTTTGAAATGAACAATGTGACTACCTTGGTGAAGGGTGTTGGCGAGATTGGGGATGTGAAGGTCATTGACCTGCAATCTCCTATAGAAAGTCTCATCGGGAAGCAAGTTGTGAAGGTGGGAAGAAGCTCAGGCTTCACTACTGGAACCATAATGGCCTATGCTCTGGAGTACAATGACGAAAAAGGAATCTGCTTTTTCACTGATTTTCTAGTTGTTGGTGAAAACCAACAGACTTTTGATCTTGAAGGAGATAGTGGTAGCCTCATACTTTTAACTGGCCAAAATGGTGATAAACCCAGACCAATAGGTATCATATGGGGTGGAACCGCCAATCGTGGGCGGTTAAAACTAAAAGTTGGGCAGCCACCGGAGAATTGGACTAGTGGAGTTGATCTTGGCCGCCTTCTGGATCTCCTGGAGCTTGATCTCATAACAAGCAATGAAGGGCTTCAAGGTTTGTTCTTTTGAATCTACATCCAAAAAAAAAAAAAAAAAAAAAAAAGGGAAGGCTTTCCATTACTGATCTAAATGTGATTTATTTGTTTATATAGTGGCAATACAAGAGCAACGAAATGCTTCAGCAGCAGCTGGGGATTCTACTGTTGGGGAGTCATCTCCGCCAGAAGGTGCATTACCCAAGGATGAAAAGAAAGAACTCTACGAGCCACTTGGTTTTAATATCCAACAAATTGCGTTGGAAGGCGGTTCTGTTGCAGAAATAAATCCACCTTTCACTCGCACCGAGTTTAGTGTTGAAGATGGGGTTGAGGTGGTACCAAATGTGGAGCACCAGTTCATTCCTAACTTCATTGATCGATCTCCTTTACATCGGAATAACAGTGAAGACAACCCAGAATCCAAAAATCTCTCTGCACTTAGGAATGGTTCCGAAGAAGACCTGTGCTTTTCATTGCAGTTAGGTGATCGCCAGCCCAAAAGAAAGCGCTTGGATTCTAATACATTTAGCATCGAAGAAGAACCAAAGTGAAGGTGTGCAGACATTTACCCACTTTGTTTTGCTTATTTTAAAGTTGTTTTAGAGGAAATATTTCAAGTCAGTGCCACAAGATATATATTGGTGGCGACGATGGAGCAAAATCACGAAAGGGTACCCAATAAGAAGCCGATGGTTACACTGTGGCGCCCAAAATCAGGTTGATTAATCCTATTCCAGTTTTGCATATTTTCCTTTTCTTAATGCTTTACGATATAGTTACTATTACTATGTGGGTTATACTGCATTTTGTAAAAGACCATGGAACAATGCCTTTGTATCATTACACCCCTCTGAAGGTTGGAGCTGCAACAAATATGTATTTCTCGAGTTTTACTCAAACTTGATGCACACATCCTCGAGATCTGCAAGCTCAGTGTTCATGTCCACTTTAAGGGCTGTTTGGAACAAATGGGGTTTTACTCAAATGGGAAGAGGAAAAAAAAAAAAAATGTTGTTTAGCTGTGATTTATGTGTTTGTGTGTGCTTGGAATCTCTTCATTTGCTTGGTAAATTTTCTGTAAAGAAATTCTGCTGCTATGTTCTTCATCCTTGATCACCCTGACTGTTCCTTAGCCTTTTATGATTCCATATTGTTACTTCCAATGGGCTGCTAATTATATGTATGGATGCGATGTGTGGGTGTGTATTTTCATTTTTTAGGCAATCATTTGGAAACAGTCTTTTGTTTGTTATTTGTGAGGAGCAGGATCATTTGCTATATGTTATTTAGGTGTACAAATTAACTTTACTAATAAAAGTACTGAATTGACTGTTCCAGCTCTAAAATTTGATGAATGAGCGATGTGTATTTATTTATTTCATAATTATAAATATTATCTTCTTACTTTAAATTGCAGCATTCCCAAGTTTATGCTATGTATGTCATTTAATGAACCTTTTTCTTTCTGCACTGGTGCTTACATTTACAATGAGATTTGATACTAACATGATGGAAATGAGAAAATTGCTCCTTACCAAGCAGTGCCTTCCCCTTTTGTATTGTAAAGTAGATTAACAAACAAGTGACTAAAATAAATGAAATTAGACTTTTAAAAAGGTATATATATATATATATATATATATGTATGTATTAATAGAGTAGACTGGTATATGATTAGCAGTTCCATTGTAAGGTTCAGCTGGAGGAGGAATGAGAGACTCAATCATGTTGGGAGTAGGGCCGGTCCTCAGAGGTCCCAAAGGCAGACGGCCTTGGATCCTTATTTTTGAGATTTTATATATATATATATATATAAGAAATTATAAAATTATAAAAATGATTTTGTTTTTTCCTTCCATTTCTAAAAAAAGTTAGAAATTAACTTAAAAATTATATTTTTCTTAAAAAATTATTTTTTTATTAATTTTCTTAATAAGTGGGGCTGTTATTTTTTGGGGCCTCATTGCCTTAAGCTCTTGATAACATAGGACCGGTCTTGGTTGGGGAGTTTTTTAATTTATGGCTTTATTATAGTTCGAATGGTGATTAGTTTTGAATAATGCCTTAAGGTGGTTGAATACACATCATGGGGAACCAAAAGAACAAAAAAAGATCATTGATTGTATTTGGTTGAGCAATGAGAGCTCCATTATGACTAATATATTTGCTTGAGGTCCCAATTAGGTTGCTTATGTTGATTTCTACAATTCTGATTCCCAACCCATGAGTTACGGGAACGTTTGAAACGTTGCAATGCTCCATGACCTGGTGCTTTGGAGAGTCGACGGTATTATGTCTCCTCTGATTATTCCACTGTCTATTTCAACCTCCTCTACCATGGCCTCTATTTGATCTGCATTTCTATTTCTATTTTGTTGATTACCGAAACTAGTAATAAGAGTCACCAACAATGGACAACAACCAGGAATGTGTTACCCTGTATTTTCTCGTAGTTGAAGGAATTGCCGGATAAAACATTCCAAGTTTTAATTTTGTTTGTTTTGAGGTTAATTTAACTTCAGTACCTAGACATACGTGGTGTTTAGATTTTAGTGCAACAACTCACATTAAGATACTCCTAGCTGTTTAGAGCAGCTGGTGCAATATCTCCCTGCCCCACAAGAGGGCAGGGATCGGAACACCCTCCCTCTCCTGTTGTAAAATTGTTGTTAGACAAAAAAAAAAAAAAAAACTCACATTAAGATGCTTATGCAGGGTTACTTAAATTGTTGAAAACTCAATAATAGTAAAAAATATCTTTATTTATGTTGGTGATGGTAAATTGGTGGAGGTAGAAACAATTGAAACCTTTAAGATTATTGGTAAAAATTGGTTTTTATTTAGATTTGAAAGATATTTTTTATGTACCATCATGTAAATAAAGTTTAATTTCTATTTTTTATTTTGGGCAAATTTGGACATTGATGCTTATTTAGAAATGAAATATTTAGTTTTTTTCCTGTTTTTAATTTTTTTTAAAAATTTTTTGTCAACTTATAATAGTTTTTATTTATTTGACACAATTGCTTCTATTAATAAATTATTGCATGTAGGTATACGAAACCTAAAATGTAAATTTTGCTTTATTGTGGCAAAAGAAATTAGAACATATTTTTGGAGGAGAACTGAAAGAATTGTGTCAAAGAATTTTACTTCACATGTCTTATCCTTGCAACATTATAATTTTTTACAATATGACATCAATTACCTGTGTTTTCCAATTTTTGTAATTGAACTTATTAGCTTGATAGGCAAGTTGAAATTAAGAGTGCAAGCAAGAGCTTTAAATTCAGCTTTCATTAATGGTGAGAAGACATTAGGATTTTGATTTGATGTAGAGATTCAAAATAGAGTGCAGAGCTCTGAGACCTTTGAGACTAGTCAAAATACCTACTCTAACACCATTATATCTAATAATAACTTCACTAACTCAATTAACCATTGTTAGTTAACTCAGTTTGGTTAACTATGCTACTAAGCTACTATACTTTGTTACAATATAGGTAGCAAGACACTTAGATGTCATATGGTATGGGGTAATCTTTGACATATGAATGAAAATTTTGAAATCTTTCATGTAAATTTACATAAATTTTTTTTAAGATTATAATTTTTATGCCTAAGATTATTCTATACCAAATGACCACTTAAGTTGTTGATTAAGAAGGTATAGTAGAGAGTGAGCTTACACACTTAGATACCCTACATATGTGGTTGAACATTTCATGTGAAGAAAGGCGATTAGTTGATAAAAAGACAAGATTAATTGCACATAAATATTTGAACTCTTTTGTGAATATTATTGTCAAACATGACTAAAATTCAGAACATAAATAGGTTAATTTATTAAACTCGAAAATAATTTGTTTAATTTGATTATGGACATGTTACAAAATAAATTATAAATAAATAAATAAAATTAATATATTTATTAAAATGTTAATGATATATTTATATTTTATTAATATTTTTGTAATAAAAATTTTAAAAATTAGTTACGAAAAGTTAAATAAGTTATATAGAGGTACACAATTTTGTCACGATTAATAAACGAGTCAAGTTTGAGTTCGCAAATCTAATACGATTAATAAATATGTCGAGTTTGAATTTGTAACACATAAGTAATATCCGTTTATGATACGACTTGTATATGACTCGATGACATGAATTGCTACCCATATATACTATGTTATATTCTCAATTATAATATTGGTCATGATTCTTTCATGTGTCTTAAAGGAAATCTTCAATATTCTTTGTCTAGTTAAGTAATTAATATCAATATCAAAAGAAAAGTTATTAGTTACTAAAAGGAGCTTGTCTATAACATATTATCTTGGAGTTGAAAAATTAACTTTCTAGTCTTATGCATTTACCATGTAGTTATTCTTTTTTATCTTTCTAATTAACCTTACAAGCAAATGCAGTAGGTTAATCTAGTGTTGAACTATGGATCTTAATTTTTTTGTTTTTTTTGTTTTTTTGATAAGATGATTTCATCCAAAACTTCTAAAGAATCACAAACATGTTTAGTTGGTTAAATTCAATAATTTTTTAAGATAATTTACCAAGATAAAAACAAGCTATTTTGTGAAAATAATATGAATTAAGCTTTATTTTTGAAATGTAGGTATGTTTTTGGATTAAAAAAACCAAACAAAACAACCTTATTCATCAATTGGAAAAGCAAAACTTTTTATGAAATCTCAACCCCACTGAAAATGAGAGATTTTTTATTTGTATTATTACCCGTTTAAATGATTATACTAATCACCTAACAGTGTCGCAACTAAATAACCGCATGCAACTTTGTGTGTGTTAGTAAAGTTAACTCTACTTAGTTCATTATCTTTTACATAGTTAAACAAATTACGATTACAACACACGTGAAATTCGTATGTTAAGTAAATTAAATTTGATAGAGACAGAGTGCTAAATGTAAAATGGTTAAATTCATATGAATCTATATATTTTTTAACATTGTGTTTCCAAATCAATTTTATACGCACCTTAATGTTAATCACTGTGCACACTACTGTAGGACCATAAATGAGGGAGCTCTTTCAATGTTGTTTTCACCATTGCTAAAGCTCGAATTCGAAACCTCTGGTTAAAGGGCATTGAGTCCCTTCTACTTAGGGCTTGTTTAGTAACTCTACTTTTTAAATATTTAGTACTTATTTGTTAAGACTTTTTATAGTAGAACTAATTAAATAAGAGCTTATATTTTATAAAGTGTTTGATAATAATAATATAAAAAGCTCTTATTTAAA
>JAJIYU010013564.1:0-13795 GCA_030144865.1 Tinospora cordifolia
ATTTAGCCAGTTAACAGATAAAAAGTAAAATCATTATTTTTGATAAAAATGGTCTACGAAACAATATTTTTTCCATTTGATCGTGATATTTTTTTATTTTAATTTTTTTTTTGTAATTATCTTAGGTTATGTTAAATACACAATTGCTTTATTTTTAATTTTTTGTAATTTTTATTGTTGCTACTTAATTCAATTTATCTCATATTATTTTTATAAAAATAACCCAATCTTATTGTATAGTTCAAAAGGGCGAGCGCACTTAGAAAGTATGGATGTGTGCTGGTGACGATAGTTCCAGATGTTATCAGTTTTACACCTGTCAAAGCGCACGTGCAAACGTTCAACGTGTCGAAATTCTAACACTACAACTTTCCAATGAAACAAGTCTTCCAACAATTACCATCGGCCGTCGGATCAACCTCGCAAGGCGTGGGCCAGCCCACAACTCGGTTCACGTGGCAATCCAAATAGACCTAGAGACTCATCCTCGTCCAGTCCGTGGCTGTACGAAAATCCTTCAGAGGGCACGTGCCATCCACGAGACCAGTTAAAATCGTGTGGCCAACAAACAAGCTTCGACCTTCTTCAGAACTCGTCGTCGTCGTCATTTTCGTCTCACAACCTCGAAGTCTCTCATCAATGGCGTCTCTGCTCTCAAACGGTATTTCCACTTTCTCTCCCCAACCCTCCAATTCAGATCCTACAAAAACGCTAATAAAACCCTCCTTCTCCCCAACAATACACCTCCGAAAAACCATAATTCCCAAAACCCGCATCTCTAAACACTCCAAAATCCGCGCCGACGTTGGCTACGAATCCAAAACCCTATCGCCAGACCGGGATTCTGGGTCACCCACCAAGACAGACGACCCGATTCAGAAATTCCTGAAAAGAGACTACAAATGGGGCTTCGTGTCCGACTTCGAGTCTTTCTCCATCCCCAAAGGCCTTTCGGAGGACACAGTTAGGTTAATCTCAGCCAGAAAGAACGAGCCGGAGTGGATGCTGGAATTCAGGTTGAAATCCTTTGAGAAGTTTTTGAGAATGAAGGAGCCGAAGTGGTCGGACAATCAGTACCCTCCAATCGATTTCCAGGACATCTGTTACTATTCCGAGCCCATAAAGAAGCCCACTTTGAACAGTCTCGAGGAAGCCGATCCAGAACTTCTCAGGTATTTTGACAAATTAGGGGTTCCTTTGAACGAACAAAATCGATTGGCAAATGTTGCTGTGGATGCGGTTTTGGATAGTGTGTCAATTGCTACTACTCATAGGAAGACATTAGAGGCTAAAGGAGTGATTTTTTGTTCGATTTCGGAGGCAATAAGGGAGTATCCTGATTTGGTTAGGAAGTATCTAGGGAAAGTTGTTCCTTCCGAGGATAATTACTACGCTGCACTAAATTCTGCCGTGTTCAGTGACGGGTCTTTTTGTTACATTCCCAAGGATACCAAATGCCCCATGCCCATTTCAACTTACTTCCGAATAAATGCTCTGGAAACTGGTCAATTCGAGAGGACACTTATTGTCGCCGATGATAGAAGCGTTGTGGAGTATTTGGAGGGTTGTACCGCACCTTCTTATGATCGGAATCAGCTTCATGCTGCTGTGGTTGAGCTGTATGCCGCAGAGGGTGCTGAGATTAAGTACTCGACAGTGCAGAATTGGTATGCAGGGGATGAGGAAGGGAAAGGGGGTGTTTACAATTTTGTAACGAAGCGCGGTCTTTGTGCTGGTGCCCGGTCAAAGATTTCATGGACGCAGGTAGAGACTGGGTCTGCCATTACATGGAAGTATCCTAGTGTTGTATTGGAGGGAGATGACACTGTGGGCGAGTTTTATTCTGTAGCATTGACGAATAATTATCAGCAGGCCGATACAGGGACTAAGATGATACACAAGGGCAAGAACACTAAAAGTACAATTATATCTAAGGGGATTTCTGCTGGGAATTCGAGGAATTGTTACAGGGGACTTGTTCAGATACAATCAAAGGCAGATAATGCTCGGAATATATCGCAGTGTGATTCAATGCTTATTGGTGATACTGCTGGTGCCAACACTTATCCTTACATACAGGTACTTTACATTGACGATGTTGCTAAGTAACTGCCTAAGTCAAACTGTCATTCTTTTGGCATATTGAGTTGCTGTTTTGTGTTATTAGTTTTTCAATTTATAGTAGACATAAGTGGCAAAGATTGGGTCATCCTTTATGGTTTAATTGTCGTATCTTGTGGCCATATTTGCCATAGCTTTTGCTTTAGTTTATGATCTAGTAGAAGTGAGTATGAGAAAGGTGCTCATTGGAAATTACTGAAAAAAAGACTATTGCTTTGGTAGGTTGGTAGAAAAACAAATTTTTACCTATGTTTTGGTCTTGGGAGCAGGTCCTTTTTTTCTTTCCACTACATGGATGGGGTGGCGCACCCTTTGGCCTAGGTGAAGTCCGTATGTGAACATGCCATGTAGCAAGATTTCACCATATCTCCATGGCTGAAAATCTACTTTCTTAACTTGTGCATGCTAAACAACCACTTTATAGGTTGTTGATTGTTTATTTTCTTGCAGTTTTATTTTATTTTTAAAAAGAAACAATTTTATTGCCTTATAAATAATAATTTCGATACAAACAGGGGGAACCCTTCAAGAAAACACAAACTCAAAAAAAAAAAAAGAAAAAAAAAAGACTCATTTGCCCCACCCCAGATACAAACACATCACAGAACATTGCCCCATCTTCTAAGCCAATTAGACATAGAGTACCCCATAGAAAGAGAATAGTTGCTAATCCAGAAAGAGGCAAGAGTCTGAGATTCCTCCCATATTTCACTAGGACGGAATTTTTTTTTTTTTCAAAAATCCTCGCATTTCTTGCTTTCCACACACTCCACATCACTGCCAAGCTAGCCACTACTCAATGAGCTGTCCATTGCTTATCAATTCCCTCCCACCAAGGACACACACAACACGAAAGATCCTATACTAAGCTCTCCGAAAAGATAGGGAAATGATTTTCCTGTAATTTTAGAAAAATGCACTTTTAAACACTAAGAATTATTTGCTAGATCGATATATTTTCTTAAAAAAAAGCTATGAGAATTATCTCATGTGGCTGTTTAGCCTTATGACTAGAAAGAAGACCTGTTATGTTTTGGCCAAGCTGATACCTATAATATTTTTCTTTTTATTTTTTTTTACCCAAGAATCTCTTAGGAGGGTTTTGGCCCAGCTGATACATACAATATTTTGATATTCACATGAGCTCATCAAGATATTGGCAGGGTGGTTGAGATGAGGGACTATGACCAAGGAGGTCATGGGTTCAACTCCCCACCCTCCCCTTTGAGATTCTCTAAACTCCTCAAGAGAGGTGAGTCTGTTTTATACCTTGAGTCTCTCGGGTCTTGGCCTTTGTGAGTGGGTGGGGGCCCTTGTGGATTAGTCGAATCGTTATGGAAGGATACCACAGCATTTGAGAAAAAAAAAATAGTTGAGCGTACAATTACGTGAATGTTGTGGACATGATCTTACCTTAGGCAAGATATTTATAGCTAAAATCAGAAAATTTGTCGTTATATCAGGACACCATCTTTATTGTTGTACCTACTTGGACGAAGTTGCTTGCAGCTTCATTGTGTTAGAGAGTCTATACCACCACTGTCTGCTATAGAGCCAGATCAGCCAATAACCTTTTGACATGTAGCATTGTTGTCAGATCCAAATCCACCTATTAATGATTGAAACCTATAATTCTGTTATAGATTCTTCTCCATAAATTTCTTCATACTGTACATGTTTCAATGTAGAGAAATAAAACAATATACAAGTTTTGTACAAAGCAAACACTGTTTGTCTCCTTTCTTCTTCTGTCTCCCTCTTCTTCTTCTTTTCTTTTTCTTTTTGAGTTCACAGGAGTAGGTTTTAGTTCTTGAAGCAAATTTGTTCATGGTATTAGAGCCATATCTTAATTGAGTTCTCTTTGATCGAATGGCCAGTATACCTTCAACACCACAACAATTCGGAGCATCTTCTTCTTTTGTTGCTATTGCTTCTCCTTCAGTCACCAAGTTTCTGACCTTGAATCAACCATTTACAATCAAGCTTGACAGATCAAATTACCTTCTATGGTAAAACCAACTCCTAAATGTGATCATAGCAAATGGATTAGATGAGTACATCGATGGTTTCAAACCCTTGCCTCCTTAGTTTCTGAATCCACAACAAACTGAGATTAATCTTGAGTTTTCAACCTAGCAGTGATTCAACTGTCTGTTGGTGAGTTGGATCTACGCTTTTTTTATCTGAATCGATGCCGAGCCAAATTGTAGCTTATGAGAATGCTGCCAAGATCTGGGATGTTTTGGCTCATACTTATGCTGTTGCTTCTCAATCACGAATCATCAAACTTAGTATGGAACTATAGAATGTTAAGAAGGAAGGCATTACAGCAGATGAATATGTGCTAAAACTGAAGATACTCATTGCTCAGTTGGTTTCAATTGGTGAATTGGTTTCTGCTTGGGATCAACTCATATACTTTTACCAACGCCTTGGTGCTGAGTACAATGCCACTCCACAAACAAAGATTCCACCGCCAACTCTTGAAGAAGCTCACTCCGATCTTATGCCTTAGGATTTGCATCTTCATTGGCTAAATTTTGTTGATAAAATCAATCTTCCTCAAGAAAATTTGACGGTCTCGCAGAATCACAAGAAAACTCACTCTCCGTTTACCCTACCTCACCTATATCAATCGCATTTAGCTACAACGCCCAGATCTCCTTCCCCATATTCCTCTGCTCTGGGTATTCTTGTTAATTCCTACAACTCCTTTTCTCCATGGTGACCTCAGAAGTCAAATTTGCAACAAAATTGGCCATGTGGCCAGTATTTGCTACCATCGCATGAACTTGAATTATCAAGGTCAGCAACAGCAATTTGCAACTGTCCCATGCCCTCCCACTTCACAACCTCCTGCTTCTGCTATGTTCATTGCTGCTAAAACATCTCTTGCCCCTTTGTCCATCAGTTTTGGTTTGACTCGGTTCTACTCATCACCTCACACCTGGTTTCAGCTCTTTGCATCAGGCGGTGTTCTATTTCAGGGTTCAGAGCAGGTTATGATCGCAGATGGATTGTCTATACCCATCTTGCACATTGGTACTATTCCTATCTCTTCTTCTTCTTCTCCTCTAACACTTCACAATGTGTTACATGTTCCCTCACTCTCTAAAAGGTTGATCAGTGTTAATCAAATGTGTTGTGACAATAATGTATTTGTTGAATTCCATCCCCATTGTTCTCTTGTTAAGGACCTTAACACGAGGGAGGTTCTACTTCAAGGTCAAATTAATTTTGGCTTGTATTAGGTCTTGTCCATGTTGCTTTCTAGTTCGGCTAACAAGGTTTTACCATCAGTTTTATCTTCGGCAGTCACTGTTAATGCACAGGATTGACAACTCGGTTAGGTCATCTTTGTTCTTCTGTTTACATTGTTGTTTCACGATTGTCTAACTCTGTTTCGTTTGAGTCTTCTTTTAATTACTGTCATTCGTATCGTATTGCAAAGAGTTGTCTCTTGTTTTCTGCGTCTATGTCACGAGCTACTGCTCCTTTTGAACTTGTTCATTCCAATTTATGTGGCCCCGCCCCTATTGTTTTGATGACTGGTGCTTGTTATTTCTAAGTTTTTGTTGATGATTTTTCTCAGTTTACATATCACTATTAAAATGTTTCAAAGTGCTTGGGGTGGGGAGTTTTTTTTTTTTTTTGCTGTTTCTCCTATTTTATCTTCAGCTGGTATTCTTCATCTTATATCATGTCGTTATATACCACAACAGAATGTGCGTACTGAATGCAAGAACAAGCAAATTGTGTAAAGTGGTCTATCTCTATTGGCCCATGGTTCTCTTCCCTTATGTTTTTGGTCCTATGCTTTTCTCGGACTTTATATAACAAGGTCCCAAACTATGATCATTTTCAATTCTTCGGATGTGCTTGTTATCCATTCTTGCTCCCTTTCATAAAGCATATCTCTTTTCCTTTTGTGTCTTCATTGGATTTAGCTCTATGCACAAGGGCAATCTATTTCTTGATGTGGTCAGGGGAAGGTTTTTTATATCTCGGCATGTTTTATTTGTGGAGGATTCTTTTCCTTTTGCTACAAAGCCAACCATTGCTTCAGCTGCTCCTTGTGATTTACCACCCTTAGCTTCTCCTTTACATCAGTCTGTGACGAATCATAATACTCCACAGTCCTCTACAACACTTGCTTAACCTTTGGTTTCTGCCGAGCACAGTGAGATGCATTTGTTTCTCCCTCACAGTGTTTATCTGAGTACACCAAGATGCAGTCTTCTAGTTCTCATTCACTCTCATTGCTTATGTGAGCCCCGGTTGAGAATTTGCACCCGATGATTACTTGTGGCAAGGGCAGGATTTTCAAACCCAAAGTCTTGTCCAGTGAGGTGCTCACTCCCTTGCCCGAGCCCTCTTCTATTTCAAATGCTTTAAAATCACCTACTTCGACATTAGCGATGCAAGAGGACTTGGATGCAATGACTCAAAATACACTTGGTCACTTGTACCACTGCCTTTGGGCAAATCTGTTGTGGGATGTAAATAGGTTTTCAAGACAAAATTTTCATATTTCCTTGCAACGTCATGAAACTTGGCTAGTGGCCAAAGGGTTTAGCCAATCCTTTGGCCTTGATTATTTTGAGACCTTTAATCCTATGGTAAAACCTCCCTCCAGCCAAATTGTGCTTACTCTTGCTTTGTACTACTCATGGCCTCTTCGACAACTTGATTTTAATAAGGTCTTCTTGAATGATGATCTTCATGAAGAAGTATATATGGAGCAAGTGCTTGGGTTTGGTACTACCACTGATCTCTTCTTTTTTATCATCTACGTAAGGCCATTTTTGGCCTTAACAATTTCCTTTGGCTTGGTTCATTAAGTTAAGTTTCTTTATGAAGACTTATGGGTTTCTTGCTTCTTGGGTCGGACTCTTCCATGTTCATTTTTTATCGTGATTTAATTATGATGATTGTTTTGGTCTATGTGGATGACATTATTCTTATTGGTTCATGTACTTCAAGCATTGCTTCACTTTTTATTGCTCTTCACGCTCACTTTGTGTTGAAAAGACTTGAGAACAGTTTCTCTGTTTTTGAGCAGTCTCTCTCACATTCTCTTCCTCAGGTCTCCTTTTCTAAGCCAAGGCAATTACATCTTTGATGTTTTAACTTGAGCAGGTATATCTGAGTGTAAGGGACTCTCTACACCTATGGTAGCTCACTCTCCTTTTTCTTTAAATGATGAAGACACTCTTAAAAACCGTTCTACATATCGAAGCATTTGTAGAGTGTTACAATATTGTACTTTAACTCGCCCAAACATTAGCTTTACTGCTAGCATGGTGTGCTAGTTTATGCATGCTCCCACGTCTTCTCATCAGTAAGCTGTCAAGCATATACGTGATTGCTTGAATGCTACCATCTCCAATGGCTTGCTCCTCAGCAAGCCTACAGATTTAGCGCTGTCAAGCATATACGTGATTGCTTGAATGCTACCATCTCCAATGGCTTGCTCCTCAGCAAGCCTACAGATTTAGCTCTTCATTATTACACTGATGTGGATTGGGCAAGTTGCCCCGATGATAGACATAGCACAAGTGACTATCGTATTTTCCTTGGCACCAATTTGATATCTTGGTCATCCTTCAAGCAACGAGTTGTTTCCCATTCTAGCATTGAGTCTGAATACCGGCGCCTTGCTAATGCTGCTGTAGGACTAACTTGGATTAAATCTGTTCTTTGAGACCTTCACATTGCATTTCCCACTCTGTCCACTATATGGTGTGATAATATCATTATCAGCACCACTCAGCTTGCTGCCAGTTCGGTCTTACATGCTTTAACAAAACATGTCGAGATCAACTATCACTTTGTTCATGAGCGAGTTTTTTTGTGGCTCCTTATGCGTGTGATATATTCCTTCCACTGACCAACTAGCATACACACACACTAAACCACTATCTACTAGTCGTTTTCAGTCTCCAAATTGCAAGCTCACTGTCGAACCTTCACCCGTTCACTTGTGGGGGGTGGGGGGGATGTTAGAGAGTCTATACCACCACTGTCTAACATAGATCCAGATAAGCCAATAACCTTTTGACATGTAGTATTGTTGTCATAGATCCAGATGTACCTATTAGTGATTGACACCTGTAATTTTGAAGGAAATTTGTTTAAACCTCATTGACTTTTACAATATTAGTTTGAATGTAAAAGGTTGTGCTTTTACAAAGTACATACATTACCATAGGAGCAACTTAGAGGGTCGTTTTGTTCGTGAATGTGATAAGTGCTTTGAACCTGTTTAGGTATGAATCTGCATATAAAGAAAAGTTATGAAAATGCCCCTTACCGTGTTAAAGAAAATTTGATGACTCGAGGACTGCTTTATGACATATTGATCAATTCGAGGACTAAATGAATCATTTATATTTTACCTAAGAACACCATCTTGGTTAGATGAGCACGAATCTTTCATTTTTATCCAAGCATCAGTTTTTTTATTTCATTAGCTTTTTTGTGGCCGTGCTTGTTGTTGCTTTCTTCCATTGTTTTTCTTCCATGCCGAGAAATTTTGATAGTCCATCTTACTGTATTTACACTTGCTTTTCTTCCCATAAACTTTCTTTCTCAACTGCTCAAATCAAACAACTATATGTGTTGGGTAACATAACACGTACCCACTATCGCCCCTCTGGTTCCATAAACTTATTTTTAAAAGTTAAAAAAGTAATTGTTGAAATTCTATGAATGCCAAATTATTGAATCAATTTAAATTTCCTTGAAAGAACTTGTACGTAATTGGTCCTGTGTATGTGGCCTAAACCAACTGGTGCCAAGCCCAGGGGAAAAAGAATAGTTGCATTAGATGGATGAGTTATCATGAGCCAGTGTAAAGCTTTTTGGATGGATAATCAATCAATATAAATTATCCTTCTGAGGAAGAAAAAATTTTTTTTGCTGTCGCATTAATACTCATTAAGAGCTGCATACATGTCGCTGATTAAATCATTGTATATACTTAGTATAGCAAAGTGTAAAACCATTGCCGATAAATTGAGATGAAAATCCTTGTTACAAAGGGAATCTTTGATTTAATTATTGGTCCTGTGATGGAATTTCTGAGTTGAATTTTCTTGTGAATAACAAAATCTTATTAACGGAGCAGGTGAAAAACCCTACAGCATCTGTTGAACATGAAGCGAGTACATCAAAAATTGGTGAAGATCAGCTATTCTACTTTCAGCAAAGGGGCATTGACCATGAAAGGGCTGTGACAGCAATGATCTCTGGGTTCTGCCAAGATGTCTTCAACAAGCTTCCAGATGAATTTGGTGCTGAAGTAAACCAACTCATGAGCCTGAAACTTGAGGGTTCTGTTGGTTAATCCGTGAGTGTGGAGCCATTCCAAATTTCATTCTCTTCTATAGAAGATAAATGGCACTGTAAGAATATTAAGGTCACGTAATTTGCAGAAGAAGCAACAATATACCCCACCCGAGTGTCATAGCCAGTGCTGTATAGAAGGTTCCATGTAATGCGTGGTATTCTGGTCCTGTTTCATGTGTATGATTTTAGTACACGCTCTAATGTAGTTCAGAGCTCGCAATGCAAGAATTACATTAATGTATATGATTTGCCAAAATATAATTCCAGTCAAATAAGTACAACACAGAAAAAATGCTGAGAGTTCCTTTACTCTCATGAATATCTCATATACTTTTTCAATTATGGAGAACTAGTCAGCCATGAGGCCCATGACAGCAGCACTAAACCAAGCATATTAATCAAGGGTCTAACAGTTTCTTGTTATATTATCAAGAGTCTAACCTGAAATTTTCCCTTGTGATTGTCCAGACCATTTTTCTTGGTTGGTCTTCAATCCGTACATGCGAGGTTTAGTGATAGGCACATTTACCATCTACGCTGTACCTGTTTCATTATTCATGATGAACAATGGAGCTAACCTCTTCATTTCTTCTTTTATGTGTAGTCTCTCTCCTTTTACTAGCATCTTTTCCAACGACTACATTTGCCTCTGATGATAAGAGTAAGGATCTTCAAGCTCTCCTTGCCTTCAAAGCTGGGGTAACCGAGGATCCATAAAAAGCATTAGGATCTTGGAATGATTCTCTTAAGTTTTGCCAGTGGCCAGGGGTCACATGTAGCAGTCTCCACAAGAGAGTCACTGTTTTGAACCTAAACAGAAGAAGCTTAACAGGAACAACATCTCCTCAGATAGGAAATTCTTTCATTACTAAGGCAGCTTCTTCTCGAAGACAATGATTTTCATGGTAAAATTCCTGAAGAAGTTGGTCGGTTACGTCGGTTAGAACATTTGGCTCTCAGCAATAATTCTTTAAGAGGGAGACTTCCAGCCAATTTATCTTATTGTTCCAATCTCAAGTTCCTTAGACTTTCCATTAACAGATTAGTTGGTAGAATTCCAGTGGAGCTAAGCATCTTGCCAAAGATTATTTTAATAGATGCCGCCGAAAACAATCTCTAAGGTGAGATCCCACCTTCTTTGGGGAATCTTTCATCTCTTCAAGCTCTTTTATTGCAACGAAATGCTCTGGAAGGAAATATTCGTGAAACTTTGGGCCAGCTTAAAACTTAAGATTTCTTACACTTGATATAAACAAGCTTTCAGGTGTAGTTCCACCTTCTCTCTATAGGGTCTCATCTATGAATATATTTTCTATACCCTCAAATCAACTCCATGGAAGCCTTCCAGTAGATATCGGAACTTCATTTCCTAATGTTCGTGAGTTTTACGTCGGGCTAACCAAATTCAGTCTTAATCCTGTTTCATTCTCCAGTGCTTCAGGACTTGAAGGTCTTGATATGACTTTCAACAGGTTTTCTGGGCCAGTCCCTGCAGATTTAGGAGCCTTACAAGGTCTGCTTTGGTTAAATTTGGGATTAAATGAAATAGGTGGTGATTTAGACTTCTTAACAGCTTTAACTAACTGCAGCAATTTAGAAAGTTTGTGTCTGGACATTAATAAGATTGGAGGGGTTTTGCCCAGTTCTGTGGCAAATCTCACAGCCAAACTCAAAGGATTAGCACTAGGAACAAATCAAGTGTATGGAAGTATCCCAAATGGAATTGAAAACCTTGTGAATTTGACTGTTCTGGGCTTGGAGTGCAATATGTTTATCGGTGGTATCCCTGATGACATAGGAAAACTTCAGAAGTTGAAAGGCTTTTATGCACAACAGAGCAACTTATCAGGACCAATCCCACATGCTCTAGGCAATCTCAGTCAGCTCAATGAACTTTACTTGCAAGAGAATGACTTGTTCGGGGCCATTCCTTCAAGTATCGGAAATTGCAAAAGTCTACAATATTTGAATCTTTCTGGAAATACCCTGAATGGTATGCTGCCAAAACAAGTTATCGGGCTAGCCTCTCTTTCTGTAGTGTTTGATTTATCTCACAAATCTAGGGACATTAGACATTTCTGAGAACAAGCTATCTGGTGAGATTCTAAGTGCACTTGGTGATTGTATCAGCTTAGAACTACTTCGTTTGGATGGTAATCTCTTTCGTGGAAGCATTCCTCCTTTAAGTTCTTTGAGATGCATTTGGGAATTGGACCTTTCAAGTGACAATTTATCAGGTAGAATTCCTAACTGCTTAGAGAAGGTACCCTTCCTTCATTGTTTGAACCTTTCTTTCAATCATCTTGAATTTGAGGTGCCAGAAGGAGTCTTGAAAAAATACTACTCAGTTTTCAATAGTTGGAAATAGTAAGCTTTGTTGATGGTATCATTAATCTGCAATTGCCTTCTTGCCCACTTCAGGAATCCAAGAATCACAGAAGCTCCTGCTCTTTCAAATTTATTATGGTCATCATCATTTCATTTCTTCTTGTAACTTGTCTCATTGCACTGGTGATCTTTAGCCGGGAAAGAAAAGTCTACAAGTTCAAATACATCCCCACCCTCATTCATGTTGGGTGATCAATACTTTCTACAAAGGACTCCTTGAAGCAACCAATAAATTCAGTTCAGCCAATTTGATCGGTGTGGGAAATTTTCGATCTGTTAATAAAGGCCTTCAAAGAAACACACAAATTGCAGTAAAAGTTCTCAAACTTCAACAAAGAGGAGCATCCAAGAGTTTCATGGTAGAATGCAAGACTAGCTAAAATTTGTCATCGAAATCTTCTCAAAACATGACTGCCTGCTCTAGTGTGTTAGTAAAAATTGAAGTTTGAATAGAAAATGAATAGTCCCACATTAGAATAATTCACTAGACTTGTTGAAAATAAAAGGGAACTTGTTGATTGTTAACTTGAATAGGAGAAATAAGAATTATGGGCCCAGTAGTATAGGCCCATGAGTTAAAACGAATTATTATGTATATAAATCAAAGACTAGGGCCTTGGGCTCATTCTTTATTTGTTTAAATTCGAAATATAACTGTTGGAAACAATTTTTTACAGTTGGATAAATGTCTTTGGAAAAGCTGTAACTTTTAATTACAACCATTCGTTTCTATAAATAAAAATAAAGAAGAATATTAGATAATTATTATCTTGAATTTCGAATTTTTTCAATGTAATACTCACAAATTTCGGTGTTGTAATACTCGAAATTCGAAAAGAAATTTTTTTTTAAATTTTACTGTTACTATTCAAATATACGGTTACTGTGCACAAATACGGTCACTATTTTGTCGGCAGACAAAATTGGATTCGGCGGGTTACTGTAGCTATAGTAACTGGTACTGTAGCTACAGTAACAGACTATTCACAACTGTACGGTTTCGTCTTTTTTTGTCAGAAAAATCTATATAAACCCCCCCTCATTCGGAAAATTCATTCCAGCAAGAAAGAAAAAATTTTCTTGCTTACTCTCTTCTCTTCTCTTGTTCTTTAGCTGTTTTAGACAACAAATATAGTAGTAGGAAGAGGAAAACCCTAGTTTCTGCATAGCAATAGTGAAGATCTACTGTTGGGTGCCTCTTTTGAAGCAATTGGAAGGTGGTTCTGATCAAAGCAGGTATAATCACTCTGCTCTAGTCTTTATTTAAGTTGGGAGATACTGCTGTTCATTTAAGTACATATACACAGTTTACTGTTCATATGTACAGTACTGTTCACTATTACTATTTGGCACTGTTTATATATACGGTACTGTTCATACGATACTATTCATGGATATCGATTAAATCACATTTTCGACATGTAGATCCCAAAGACTATTGCTCAAAGCCTCAAAAAAAGTTGAGATAATATTGCAAGGATTTAGAGAAATACTACTGAGGTGGAAGTGATTACTCTGCTCTCTAGTATTATTTGAATTTTAATGCTGAATATTTGATGTTTGTATTGTTTGAATATCTAGAATTATGCATGATTATTTATTTAATGATGTGTGCAAGATTTACCTTGATTTTTAATTTAGTTATGACCGAGAGAATATGCTCTGTAGTTGCGTCTTGTACGATCTTCTACATCAGAAATCGACAATCATTATTTTTATTTGATGAAAATATTGATTTATGATGTTATGCTGATGTAATGTTCAATTATTGATGAAATATTTATGTTATTATGCTCTATTCACAAAAAGAAGATTAATAAAGATTTTAACCACGTACTAGCGCGGGGACGAATGTCTTCGTGTGTGTTCTATGTAGAATTAGAATTGGTTGTCATTATTGACACCAGAAAGAACTGGTTTCAGAAATGATCTCAGA
>JAJIYU010013565.1:0-13774 GCA_030144865.1 Tinospora cordifolia
TGCCAACCCACAATTTGCACCCGAAAATTTCTTAAAATCTTTGAAATTATTTTCACTTGATTTATTTCATTTAATTTCCTCAAACTTATTTATTTATTTTAAATTATTTGATAAAATTTTGGGGTATTACAACAACTTCTAACAAAAACATTACCTGTAACTTTGAATGTGTCCACACCAATAGGGACCACTCTAACTTCAAAAGGTATGTGTAATTGTGACCCAAGATTCGGGGATAAACTCTTAACAATTGATCTATGTACCTTACCTTGTTATGCCTATGATGTAATCTTTGGGATGGATTGGTTAGACCGGTACCAAGCCAAAATAGATTATCCTTAAGGACGAGTGACCATAACCTACCTTTGGGGGAGACGTTTAGAATCAATGGAGATATGCGGAGACTACCGAGGAGTCCAATCATAGCTATGATGAACTGTTTAATGTAGAAAAATGAGTTTCAGGAACTATTTGAAGAACCTATAAAGCTGAAGAGGATACAAAACCTAGTAGTGGTTAGTGAGTACAAAGATGTATTCTCAAATGACTTGGACTACCACCTGCTAGAGTATTAGAGTTCAAGTTTGAACTCCACCCGGGAACTAACCCTATAGCCAAACCTCCTTGTAGAATTGCACCAGTAGAACTAATAAAGCTGAAGTATCAACTCAACGAGCTTCAAAAAAAGGATTCATCATGTCGAGTGAATCATCTTGGGGAGCTCTAGTATTGCTTGTAAAAAATAACGATGGCTCTATGGGACTTTTTGTCGATTATCAAAAGTTGAACCAAGCTACAGTAAAGAATAAATATCATTTGCCGAGGATTGATGACCTATTTGATCAATTGAGAGGAGCCACTCATTTTTCAAAAATTGATCTTAGGCCAGGATATCACCAGTTGACAATCAAGGAGTCTAACATACATAAGATTGCCTTCAAAACAAGATATTGACACTTTGAGTTCACTGTGATGCCCTTTGATTTAACTAATGCCCTAGTAGCCCTTATGGATTTGATGAACTGAGTGTTTAGACAATATGTTTACTAGTTTGTGGTGCTATTCGTAGATGACATACAAATCTACTCCAAGTCAGAGGCTGAACACTTACAACACTTGCAGATAGTGTTGGAGATTCTTAGGAGGCATCAATTATATGTCAAGTTCAGCAAGTGTGAGTTCTAGATGAAAAGAGTCAAGTTCTTCAGTCACGTAGTATCAGTAGAAAGGATCTCTGTAAACTTGGAGAGGGTGGAATCTATCATGGACCGGAAGCAACCGAAGATAGTTACAAAGATTAGGATTTTCTTAGGCCTGGCGGGATACTACAAAAGGTTCATCTAAGATTTCTCTAAACTAACAGAACCTATGACCAAACTAACTAGGAAAGGAGTTAAGCTCGAGTGGGATGAGATGTATTACCTCATAATTTTATTAAATAACTTAAAAATAAATACAGCCGACAAAAAATAAATAAATGAAATAAGTAAGTGAAGATTTCTTGAGACTCTTGGGTGAAAATTATTTATTAAGAAAAATTCTAAAATAATTGGAGGTAAATGAAATCTTAGTATTAGGATGATCTAACAAATGATATAAGGTAAGTAGAATTATCAAATATTATTTGTATAAGAATTATTTTGTAATGATGCATATAATCGAACAATTATGGGGTTAATTATCAAATATAAAGTAAGTAGAGTGAATTATGTATATAGATAAATAATTATTTTTACCTCTCTGAAAATAAAAATAAGAAATGAATATATAGAAAAATATATGAAATAAAGAAATGAAAAATATAGAGAAATATGAAATATTAAGGAAATAGAAAAATATTTAATAAATACAATATTAAAAAAATAGAAAGGGGAGAATATGAGCAAACCTACATAATACAAGAAGGAAACATAGGGAGATTTAATAAAATAGAAGGATACGTGCAATAAACCATATTTGCATATATTAGAAAGTGAAATTGGGTATATCATTGGCAAATTCAGGATGATAGAGACTTTACAAAGTAATTTTGGGCAATATATACAACATCCAATGGCCAGAAACGCGTAATCCGCACGATCTTACGATCCAACGATCGAGATCAAGCCCACACCCACACGCGGATGCACCGAATCACCACGATCCAACAGCACACGATTAATCTGCTAGATCCAATGATCACGATCAAGTCCACACCAACGCGTGGATGCACTGAATCACCATGATCCAATGGCCCACGATCGATTCGCCCGATCCAACGGGGCACAACGCAAGTGCGATTTCATAAATCATGATCTAAGATTGGCTTGCGAAACTCGAGGATGATCCAAGTGTCTAGATTAAAGGCTCCGAAAAAAATTAGGAAAATAACTGAAAATCTTAATAAATTCTGAAAAATGGTTTCTAAATTCTGAAAAATTAACCAAAATTCACTTGCTATTCTCCTATACTTGGGAGACACGAAATTTTGAAGAATTGGCAAGTTTCTTACAAAGATAACACCACAAAATTACCATTCTCTACCCTTTTGAACTCTATATAAACCCCCCATGCTCACAATTCCTCTCATCCCAAGAAACAAGAGTTGAGATTTCCTCTCGTTCTCTAAGCCCTCTTCTTGGTACCCCTTCTCACCTTTCTTTTCCCTCTTGTATGTGAGAAGTTATTGCTTTGGGGATTTATCTTGAGTGATTTTCTTGGTGCTTGCACGTTGGGAACTCTTGCTTAAACTTTGGGAAGAAAGCATCATAAGGTGGAAGTGATTTCTAGAACACCCCTTTTTCTTATTCGAATTACTAGCATGTTAATTGTTTGTATGGCTTTAGAAATCAAAATAGTTTCAGTTCTAGTATTCTAAAGTATATTTCGGTTTCAAATTTGATCCTTGTTCAGATTTATGCATCCATAATATTCATGCCATGTTTAGTATCATGCTTAGGCTTTATTTCAAAGTATGATGCATGATTATGGTTATTTCATGATTTGATTTTCAAAGTGTTCATATTTTGAATTTTATTTTAGTTCCATGTTCTGAAACTTATTTGATGATTCGAGGATATAAGATTTAACAAAAGAAGATGGTGAAAATAACCACGTACCATCATAGCAAACATGTGGGTTGCTATGGATGTTTTTTTCATATGATTAGTTCATATGGTTCTAAGACCACAGTACTTGGTTGGTGAATAAGGTCCCTTAAGTTCCAAAAGTCCAATGAAATTGGCTAAGAAAGGCTATATTTCACTTTAAGGAGGTACTTTGTTAAGAATATCAAGGGCTTAAAAACCATTTTAATCTAAAGTGTCAACTTTAAATAAATGGATGCTTGAAACGTCTAATGTATGCAAGTATTTGAGATATGAATGTGTTATTGTTTGAATTTGAAAAATGGTTGTTTAAAAAAGATCTACTGAACTTTGTGCTCACCCCTTCCTCTTTTTTTTTTCGGGACATTAAATTATGAAGACCACAAAATTTGGATAGTTTCTATTTTAGCAAGTTTCTATTTTTTTTGTTTCCTTTTAATGTAACGACATGTTGCATAATTTTGACTAAGTCTTTCGCAGGAATTTAATTTTTATTTTAGAGGTTATGGATTTCTTTTGATCAATAATGTAATAGTTTACTTTTACATTAGTGTAATAACCCAAAATTTTGTTAAATAATTAAAGATAAATAAGTTTAATGAAATTAAATGAAATAAGTTAAGTGAAATAATTTTGAAGATTTTAAGACATCTTTGGGTGCAAATTGTGGGTTGGTAAATGAAAAATAATATATATTGGAGATATAATATAAAATAGGCAAATGAAACCTTAATTTAATATTTAAATAAAAATGACAATTAAGCAGAATTAATTATGAAATTAAAAGAAGGAACAAAGTATATATACACATATATATATATAGGTAAATAAGTGTGTGAATAATATGTTTGTTAGCACAATGAATGTTAAATACTACATATTATAGGAATATGTATATAAGAAAATTTACATAATTGAATAAAAATGTAGTATACATGTATTTATTTAAAATAAATAAAACATTATATAAGTATCAATTTATAATTACATAAATGATTATGTGAAAATAAAATATGAAATAAATAAAAATATATAAAGAAATGAAAAATGTAAATTATTTAATTATTGGCATTAAAAATATTAAAGAAATAAAAATATCCTAATAAACACAATATTAAAGAAATGGAAAGGAGAAAATATTAGAAAATTAATAAAATGGAAAGAGATGTGCAAAAATCATGTTTACATAAATTAGAAAGTGTGTAATTGACAATTTTCGGATAATAACAACCTTAAAAAGCAAATTTGGAAATTAAAAACTGCATCCAACGACCCAAACTTGATCTGTCTGATCCAACGAATGAAATCAAAACCCAAAACAGCGTTTAGGAGCACCGAATCACTAAAATCCAATGACCCAGAATCAATCCACCTGATCGAACGGTTCAGATTCGTTTCGTTGATCGCGAATGACACTTCACTCGAGGTTAATCATGTGGCCTGGATCGGTGTTTATGATCTGATGTTGTACTCGAGGTCCATCCAACGGTGAAGATCAAAGCCATTTTGTTAATTGCGAACGGTGCTGTGCTCGAGGATGATCTCTTGGATTTGAAACGTTTTTGATCAGTCATGATCCAGTGCTGCACTCGAAGTTGATCAACGATCCACAGTGAATTCGTTAATCTTGATCGTGATTCATTGCTATGCTCAAGGTTGATCGACGATCCACACTAGTTTCGTTGATCGTGAATGGCCGTGCTGCAATCGAGGCTCATCTAACAGACAAGATCTATGGCGCCGTGATTTGTGCTACAATTGAGAAAATTCGACGATCCACAACGAATTCATAAATCTTGATTGCGATCGAAGATCATCAATGGTCTAGTTTTAATGCTCCGATTTAAAATTGAGAAAATTTGAATAAAATCCAAAATAAATCTGAAAAAATTCCAAAAAAAAATAAATAAATGTTTCGAAATTTCAAAAAAAATTTATTCAAATACACCTGCTATTTTCCTATGCTTGGGGGGGCATGAAAATTTGAATAATTAACATGTTTCCAACATGGACAACACCAAAAACTTGCCATTCTAAACTCTATATAAAGGACCCGTAGTGCTCTCATTGTTTTCACCCCAAGTCAAGAGCATACTAGTCCCTCTTGACTCTCTCTAGCCTTCTTCTTGGCAATCCCCTCAATTCTTGAGTAATCTTAAATTGTTTTTGAGTGTTCTTGAGAGTTGTTGAATATTTGGAAGCTTTGAAGCAACGGAACTCTGCCTGATTTCAAAAGTGTGCAGAAGAGACTTATTTAATGTAGAAGTGATTTTTAACTTTAACTTTTTTATTTTAATTTGAATAAATCTTGCATGTGTGATGATGTTTTGAAGTTGAATGATTGAACATATGTTTTAAATATGCATGCTTTATTTATTTGATGTGCCATGAATATACATGTTATGCATGTTTAGAAATCAAGAATAATGATGCATGATATGCTTGAACTGTGCCATGAATAAATATTTGATGGTTCATGTTATGTACATGTTGCATCAATGGTTTAATCTGATATTATGTGTTTTATCACTTTATCCGCGTACCGACGTGATGATAGACTGCATAGTGTCATCGTGTGTGTTCCACCCCAGATCTGGCTTGCCGGCTTACCTTTGATGATTTTGAACTGGGTTTCCAAAAGTGATCCCACTTCATAGATATTGGGTTTGAGTTTCCAAGAGTGATTATCTCTTCCAATGATGTGGAATACAGAGATTAAACTCTTTCAGTCCGAATGTCAACCATAAACAAGAAATTTGTTTGAATCGCCTAATGTACAAAAGTTTTTGACATGCTTGGTTTGTTTGAATTGAAATAATGATTTAAATGTTTAGAAAGATCTACTAGGCTATGTGCTCACCCTTCCTTCTATTTTTCAAGTAATTGATTTACATGAAGACCATGAATATTAGTTAGGTTCTTTTTATTTAAAAAGTTTCTAATTTCTATGTAAGGGCATGTTGCCCAAGTTTTGAATCTTCCGCTGTAATAGTTTTTCTTCAAGATCAATTTATGTACTCAATTTTATTTAATTAATTGATTTTATGAATTTTAGTTATTTTTTATATTATTGCCTTATCAATTTCTTAAATTTAAATTATGTACTGTCAAATAAAGTTAAGGCATGAAATAATTAAAATAGAAAGTGATGCAAGTTGTGTACTTGTACATGTAACACCAGCCCAGCCCACCATTTGGTTTAGTCCACTGTCAAGAAAATGGTGGTCATGTCCAATGCTTAAAGATGCGGGGGTTGGGGTGTTACAATTAGAAAGTTATATATTTTCCTTTGTCTTTAATTGCCTTGATTTTATTAAGTGAAAATTTGTATTCTTAAATTTACTCTAAGGTATGAAGTAGTGGAAAATAGAAAGTCAAGTGTGTGTCACTTGTAAAGTAACATGGACCCAACTCACCAAATGGTTAAGTCACTATCAAAGAATGGTGGTTATGTCCAATACTCAAAGAATGTGGGGGTTGGGGTGTTACAAGTGTGATATTAGAGCTAAGGCTTTAGGTGCTTGGGCTTAAAATAGAAAATTAAGCCTAAAATAGAAAGTCAAACATTAGTTGCTTGACAAGAATTAGAAACCCAAATTAGGGCTTTACATTCAATTAAATTAAAATTTTAGTGCTCTACCTTCTATTTTTTAAAATTGAAACATGTTTTAGAAAGTCTTTTCAAAAAGGAAAAATATATTTTTGAAATGTTTTGTTTAGATACAAAGATTACTAGTTGAGCTGATAATGGGTAAGCCTTGTCTCGAGTAAAGTTAAACATTGAAAGGGAAGTGGGTTATCCCACCCTAGAAAGCGTGGTTGCTAAGCAGACTTCGGTGTCGCCGCCCAATCTGGAGGTTGTCCCACTAGCTTATATGAGTAGTCGGAGTTGAAGAACACTCTTATTTTCTATAAAAGAAAATTAGAAGGTGGAAAATTAGGGCAAGGAAGTGAATAGAAGTCGAAAAAGATGCCAAATATGGTATCTTGGCTAGACAGAGGTTGTGAGTCAACCAGATTGAACCCTAGGTCCAGAAAAAGACCATAGGTAGAAACGTGGTGTAGCCATGAGTGGCATAGTGGATCAAAAACATAAATCTCTAGGGCATATGTTAGAGACAGAAACTTGTGTGAAAATAGAAAATTGTTTGATTAAGACATGAGACTGGGAAGCTTTTGTACCTTTCGATTTCTATGTAGTATGGGATGCAAAGGAATTCGAGGGTATGGAGGAAGCTTGGACTCAGAGAATGATAGACCATGTGTGGTGAATGATCGGCAACTCTAGCAAAATGAGTTTCTCTATGCTTGCTAGTATGCGACGATGGAGTATAGTGGGCTCGGGAATCTTAGTTATCGAGCAACTTGCAAAATTGTTTGGTTGCGACTCTGTTCTGGGTGAAAACCTAAGTGGAAGGGGTAGAGTGGTATGTGACACTTGAACTTGAAAGCTTAGGTGGAAGCTTGGAACCCTGTTGTGCTAGTGTGATTGTATGATTGTGTGATATACATGTTTTTTTTTGTTTTTTTTGTTTTTTTTGCTTTGAGACCAAATCCTATACGCATGCATGAAAAGAACCTAGAAGAAAAACCTTTAGGCCACTAAACAAATTGAGAACCTAGAGTCATGATAATACAAACATCTGACGAGGTAAATACTGACAAGGTGTTAAATTTATAGACAATGGTTGGAACAAGAAGGTAGGCTACTCGATCCACCACCTTTGATGAGACCAAACAATGGGAACAGGAATTGCCTGCTGGAATGGAGACGTGGATGGATGCCATGATGAATGAGATGTCGTAGAGGGTGCTGGATCAACTATTGAAGACACTTCCACAGATAGTCCCTCAGGTGGCACCACAGCCTTAAGTACCTGAACCTACCCAAGTTCAACAGCCAGCACCTATGGCCCAAGATCCCGAACTTTAGAGGGCTCAAGAGGGTTTGGAGGATGAGAAACAGAGGAAAATGTTGATAGAGCTACAAAAGCTCCACCCTCCTTTATTTGATGGTACTACAGACTGCCCTCGGCAGACCACTGGCACCAAGAGATGGAGGAAATTCTCAATGTACTGAAGGTAACAGGGTCCAGACGGGTGGCACTGGCCACGTACCACTTCAAAGGACCAACCAAGAGTTTGTGGCGAATGATGAAGATGGACCCTAATATGGATGTTGATGCCATGAGCTGGGAAAACTTCATAGAGATCTTTTATGAAAAGTTCTTTCTAGAAGCAACCATGAACAAGCTACAGGAGGATTTTGTTTGACTGAATCAAAGGGACATGACTGTAGTTGAATATGAAAGGAAGTTCATAGAACTGGCCAAATTCTCACCAGATCTGATCAGGGAGGAGAAAAGGAAGGCCAACTAGTTCGCACAGGGTCTTAAGATGGAGATCCAAAAGATAGTGAACACTTTGGGCCTAAAAACTTACAAGGATATCGTAGAAAAGGCCCTAACTCTAGAGCAATAACTCTACTTGGAACAAAGGTTGAGGGGGAAGAATAAGAGGCCCAGGAATGAAAATAATCAAGGGGCTCAAAAGAAAAATAAGAATGCTGGGAACGTGCCATAGAGACAAGGACAGAACAAGGATGAGGCAAGGGAGCATGCTAAGAGCTAGGATTGTGCTTCTTATGCAGACAGGGGGGGGGGGGCATTTTGCAAAATACTACCCAACAACATCAGCTTAGGCTCCTCAACAACAACAATAATAGAATACTCAAGGAGGAGGTCAGAATGGGTGTCCTCAAGCCAAACAGAATTAGAATTCCAATCAGGGGCAAAACCAAGGCCTTGGTTAGAACTAGGCCAGAGAGTTCTCAGTTGAGGCCCAAGAAGACCAGGTCCCTGCAGTCAAAGGTACATTGCTGTTATTCAATATTACTGTGAAACAATTGTTTGACTCGGGTACCTTTTAATCCTTTATTTTTAGGGAACTAGCTGATAGGTTACAACTTATGACGAAAAGACTACCTATAACTTTGAATGTGTCCACACCAATAGGGACCATTGTGACTTCAAAAAAAATGTGTAGTTGTGACCTAAGGTTTGGGGATAAACTCTTAACAGTTGACCTATGTACCTTACCTGTTTATTGATATGATGTGATCTTGGGGATGGATTGGTTAGACCAGTACCAAGCCCAGATAGATTGTCCTAAAAGACGAGTGACCATAACCCTACCTTCTAGGGAAACTTATAAAATCAATGGAGATTTGCGAAAACTACCGAGGAGTCCAACCATAGCCATGTTGAACTGCTTAAGGCAGAAGGATGGGTTTGAGGAACTTTCTAAAGAAGAGCCTATGGAATTGAAGAGGATACAAGACCTAGTAGTGGTTAGTGAGTATGAGGATGTGTTCCCAGATGACTTACCCAGACTACCGCTCGCTAGAGAGATAGAGTTCTAGATTGAACTTCACCCTTGAACCAACCCCATATCCATACCTCCTTATAGAATGGCACTGGTAGAACTGATTGAGTTAAAGTCACAACTCTATGAGCTTTAGGAGAAAGGGTTCATTAGGCCCAATGAATCACCTTCGGGAGCCCCGGTGTTGTTCGTCAAGAAGAAAGATGGTTTTATGAGGCTTTGTGTCCATTATCGAAAGTTAAACCTAGCTACAGTAAAGGATAAGTACCCTCTACCAAGGATTGATGACCTATTCGATTAATTGAGAGGAGCCACTCATTTCTCAAAGATTGATCATAGGTCAGGTTATCATCAACTGAGAATCAGGGAGTCTGACATATACAAGATTGCCTTTAGAAATAGATACGGACACTTTGAGTTTACTGTGATGCCATTTGGTTTGACCAATGCCCCGACAACATTCATGGACTTGATAAACCGAGTGTTTAGATAGTGCCTTGACCAGTTTGTGGTGGTATTCGTAGTTGACATCCTAATCTATTCTAAGTCAGAGGCTGAACACTTAGAACACTTGCAGATAGTGTTGGAGAGTGTAACATCTCAAACATTCATATGAAATTTGAATATTTATTTAGAGAATTATACGAAATTGACGGATGAAAAATTTGGTAAGTCCTAGTTTTGCCAAATACGGAAAAAGATCAATTTAACAGATTTTTGGGAGAAAATATATGAAAATAATGTATAATATGGGATATCATAGCTAAAAATACAAGGATATGTGCAATTTATAATGAAAACAAGATTAGAAAGTCAATTTGATTAAGAACTGGCAAAAATCCAAAAAAAAAACATGAAATTCAGCTAAAAATCATATAAAAATAACTTAAAACACATCCTATGGCTACAAACCGTAGATCTGAATCTAATCTCGCAATCCGACGGCTGCAAGACGATCCGCTCCAACGCCCGAGAGCACAGGATAACAAAGATCCGACGGACAGAAACGATTGAGGACGATCGGACGACCACGATCAAAGTCGCAAAACCATGATTGCGAAGACGCACTGCACGACTCCACACGCGTTGATCTCGACCCTCTGATAAAATTCGTGTGCGTGTCTCGAGGATGATCCGATGCACTGAATAATAGCCAAATTATAAAATACCAAAAAAAATGTGAAAATCAACGGAAAATTTGCTGAAAATATCAAAAAATTGAGATCAATACAAAAAAATGATTTTTAAATTTTGAAAAAAAACTTATTTTTCCCTTAAAATTAGGATACGAAATTGCAGAGAATTTAAGTTTTTTACTCCAAGAAAAACTCAAAAGTTTCTGTTTTTTCCCCTTTAAAAACTTATATAAACCCTCATAGGCTCTTACTTCCCTCGTTCCAAAAATAAGAGTTGAAATTTCCTCTTATTTTCTCTAAGCCCTCTTCTTGGTACCTATTCCCACCTTTCTTTCCTCTTACTAGTGTGTGAGAAGTTTTTCTCTTGGGTTGGGAATTAAGTTGGGTGATCTTTGTTAGCACTAGTACGTGGGGAATTGCTACAAAAATTTCTGAAGAAAGTGTTACAAGGTGGAAGTGATTTCTAGAACACTCTTCTGTTCTTATTTAAATTTATGGCATACTCATTGTTTGTGTGTTTTTCACTGAAATCAAAGATTTTCAATTTCAGTTTTAGAATTTTAAAAGTTTATTTTAGTTTTTCAGTTTTGATTCATATTTAAGCAATTATATCATCCATGCCATGTTAGTATTATGTTCATTCTTCTAAATTAAAGTATGATGCATGTCTTATGAGTGTTTCAGGAATTGATTGTGTATATTCTGAATTTTAGTTTGATTTCATATTCTGAAATTTATTTTATGAGATCATGTTATGAGAGTTTAGCTGAGACAATGGTGATAATAACCACGTACCATCATAGTGGTCAAAGCGACACTATGAATGTTTTTTTCATATGAGTTAGGTCATATGGTTTTTAAATCTAAGTACTTGAGGGTTGTGTACTACAGTACCTTGTGAGTCACCACGTGTAACGGGTTGATGCCGACACGTGCCACTAACAGGTTGATGCCGAGTGGGCCCTGCTTACTTAGTTAAGAGCATCAAGGGATTAAAGGCCTTTTTGGTCTGAGACTTGACTTGAACAAATTGTTGTTTGAAACACCTAATGATTACAAGTGTTTAAATTATGATTGTGTTGGGAGTTTGAATGTGAAAGATGGTTGTTTGAAAAAGGATCCACTGGGCTATGTGCTCACTTCTTCCTTTGTTATTTTTTTTCAAGAATGTGAAGCCTATAAAGCAGTTGAACATGAATAGTTCTTAGAAAGTTTTTACCATATTATTTTTAGAATTTTTAAGGGCATGTTGCCCAAAGTTTAATAGTTTTCTACTAAAAAGTATTTTGATGTTTTTCGCTATAATAATGAGTTTTTTTTTAAAAGTTTAGTACTTTCAATTTTTTTCTATTATGAATAAATTAGTTTTAGTTTTTTATCTCTTTTAATTTACCTTGATTTTATTAAAGTGAAAATTTTGTATTCTTGAATTTTTATACAAAGGCAAGAGATATTGAAAAAGAGAAGAACAAGTGTGTGTCACTTGTAAAGTAACACCGGCCCGACCTGCCAGTTGGTTAAGTCCACTATCAAGAGAATGGGGGTCATGTCCAATGCTTAAAGATACGAGGGTTGGGGTGTTACAGAGATACTCAGAAGGCATCAATTATATGCCAAGTTCACTAAGTGTGAGTTTTGGATGAGGACGGTCAAGTTCCTTGGCCATGTAGTGTTTTTAGAAGGCATCTCTGTAGATCCGAAGAAAGTGGAAGCAGTTATGAATTGGAAGCAACCTAAGATAGTCACAGAAATCAGGAGCTTCTTAGGTTTGGCTGGGTACTATAGAAGGTTCATCCAAGATTTCTCCAAACTAGGAGAACCTATGACCAAGCTGACCAGGAAGGGAGTTAAGTTCGATTGGAATGAGAAGTGTGAATAATCATTCCATGAACTGAAGAAGAGATTGACTATGACCCCTATCCTAGTCACTCCAACCCATGGTGTTACCTATACCCTCTATATTGATGCTTCGCTAAGTGGACTTGGAGCAGTGTTGATGTAGGAAAGACAAGTAGTCGCTTTTGCTTCACGAAAACTAACGGTCCATGAGAAGAATTACCCTACTCACAACCTAGAATTAGTAGCCATTGAGTTTGCCCTGAAGATTTGGAGACACTACCCTTATGGTGAGAAATTTGATCTGTTTTCAGATCACAAGAGTTTGAAGTACATCTACACCCAGAAAGAGTTGAAGCTCAGGCAATGGAGATGGATGGAGTTCTTGAAAGACTATGTTTTTTAACTACACTACCATCCGGGGAACGCCAATGTAGTGGCTGATGCCTTGAGCAGGAAGTTCAACAAATAGGAGGAAGAGAAAGGCCAGATGTACCAGTTGATCGAAGATTTTAGGTTGGGTGTAAACTTTAATGAGAAAGAAGCCTATCTTTACAATATATCTTGCCAATTGGACCTATTACATCAATCAGGGATGAACAAAGGTAAGACAAGTGGCTTGCTCAACTAATTGAAGGAGTCACGCAAGGAAAGCATACTGCCTTCAGAATGGATGCTAAAAACATCCTAAGGCTTGGGGAAAGGATATGTGTACCTCAGCAGAGAAAGAACAAGAAAATTATACTTGACGAAGCTCATCAGACTAAGTATAACATGTACCCAGGCAGGGATAAGCTGTACCAGAACCTCAGGAAACCCTACTGGTGGAGAGGAATGAAGAGGGACGTAGCTAAGCTGTCTCTAAGTGCTTAACATGTCAACAAGTAAAAGCAGAACACCGGAAACACTCTGGAATGTTACAAGCACTCCCAATCCCTGAATGGATGTGGGATAACATTGCCATGGACTTCGTCAGTGGTGTACCCAAAAACCAAAAACGAGAAGACACTGTTTGGGTGATTGTGGGTCATCTCACCAAGGTAGCTCACTTCTTGTCAACTAGATCTAGAAACCAAGTTAGTAAGCTGGGAGAAATCTATGTGAAAGAAATCGTCAGACTTCATGGTGTACCCAAGACTATTGTGTCTGATAGAGACGCTCACTTTACTTCACAGTTCTGGTAGAGTCTCTAGAAGGAGATGGGTATTAAGCTCACCATGAGTGTAACACCCCGGAGTTTTTAAACGCACACAACTCGAAAATGAATTTTAAAAATTATGAAATAAATGTAAAAATGTGTGAAAACATGTTTTAAATGACTATTATATGATA
>JAJIYU010013566.1:0-13810 GCA_030144865.1 Tinospora cordifolia
TAGGAAGCTCCCTAAACGAATTAAAAACTTCTAAACAAATGCATGCCATTGTTTGGACATGGGGAACAAGCCAATAAGGGTTTTAGAAGGTTTTCTACAATGAAAATGCCCTAAACTTGTCAATTCATGCTCATTAGGACTCTATCTAAACCCATGCTTGGGCACTCATTCTCTTCATCCCAACAAGAATAAGACAATTCTCTTTTTGCTCTCCTTACCTCCCTCTTGGCATCTCTTTCATTCTTCAGCTGTTTTAAACAACTATTAGAGTATTAGGAAGGTGGAGAAACAAAATTCTACACAAATTTTTTGCTAGAAGTTGTGAAAGTTCAACAGAGGTTCAAGGAGCTTAGAATCTCAAGATCAATGGATTAAGTGATTGAGGTGGAGATGATTTTTGGTTTTAATTTATTATTTTGATTTAAATAACACTTGCATGTGTGATATGCTTTAAATATCTATAATTCACCATTATACTTTCCATGAAGAATATGCATGCTTAGGCTTACATGAATACTGATGCATGATCTGTGATGTTATGTATGATATTACCATGTTTACATGTTTAATTCATGTTTATATCTAGTTTTACATACATGAATGTTATGTTTTACACTTAGCAAAAGATTAATTAAGATTCTAACCACGTACCGGCTCGAGGAAAGATTTCTTCATGTGTGTTTCAACCATAGACTTGGCATACCAAACCTTTGATTTGCAATTGAGCGTTAGGATTGACCGTAGAGTGAACTAGGCTTCCAGAGTGATCCCGCTTCACTAGAAAGGGTTTGAGCTTTTGGAGTGATATCTCTCCCTAAACTTGGAACATAGAGGGTGAACCCCTTTTGGTCTTAAATACAACTGTGAACAATGAACAATTTGAATCATGTAATATTTGAAAGTGTTTGACCTATATGTCTTATTTGTTAAAAAAATGATTTAAATATTGGAATGATACTAGGCTTTATGCTCTGTTTCTCTCTCTTCTTTTCTAATCTTTTAGGAAATTGATAAATCAACGCTACATAAGAGTCACTTAGAATATTTTCTTTAGATTTTAGTAAATTATAGGGTATGTTGGAGCAATCTACTTTGTTCAAGTTTTGAAATTATTTCACTATAATAGACACAAAAGCTATGTACCCTTTCAATTTTGAATTCATTAATGAAATTGATTTATTTTATTTAAATATTTCTCAATATTTTAACTTTATGAAACATGTGCAGGAGTTAATGTTACTCAGGAAGTCCCAAGAATTTGGAAAGAAAAAGGAAATAAATTAATGTGACACAAAGTACCGCCTCTCGAGTGGCCCAAGGAAAGAGAAAAATATATTGTCAGATGACATGGACCAAGGGACGGGAGGTAGGGTGTTACAAGTACATCCTGTTGCACTTGGATGCATTGTATATTTTGTTATATGAGCTTCATCCAACATAGCCCTTCTACTCTACCCACTCTTTGGTACACAGATTTTGTTCCCTAGTCTCAATGTGCCCTTGGCATCGATCATGAAATCAGGATGTTTGCCTATCTAACACCTTTCGTTAGGTCGGTGATCCATTTATCTTGTTTTTGTTCGTCTTTATCTAATGTAAGAGATTCGGTTGACAAGTCATAGCAAACAAGCACACTTGTTCCCTTCTGAGGTAATACCGAAGTTATAATCATTGATTAATTGGTAAATCTACCCTTTTCCTCATCCTTTTTATTAAATTTCTTGCTAAGAGCATCAATGATTGCACTAGCATTTTCTGGATGGTAGTGTAGTTGAAAGTCGTAGTTCTTTAGGAACTCCATCCATCTCTATTGTCTAAGCATTAGTTCTTTTTGAGCGTAGATTTACTTTAGGCTTTTATAATTAGAGAATAAGTCAAATTCTTCTCCTTAAAGGTAATGCCTCCAAATCTTTAGTGCGAACATAATCGCACCCAACTCCAAATTATGTGTAGGGTAATTTTGTTCATGCATCTTCAACTGCCATGAAGCATATGCAATGACCTTTTCCTCTTGTATCAGCACAATAGTGTAACACCCCAACCCCCGCATCTTTAAGCATTGGACACGACCACCATTCTCTTGACGGCGGATTAAACCAAACGGCGGGCTGGGCCAGTGTTACTTTACAAGTGACACACACTTGACTTTCGTTCTATTTCAATTATTTCATGCCTTGATTGTATTTAACAGTACATAACTTAAATTTAAGAAATTGATAAGGCAATAATATAAGAAATAACTAAAATTTATAAACTCAATTAATTAAATAAAATTGAGTACATAATTTGATAAAAAAATTATTACAGCAGAAGATTCAAAACTTGGGCAACATGCCCTTACATAAAAATTAGAAACTTTTTAAACAAAAAGAGCCTAACTAATATTCATGGTCTTCATGTGATTCAATTACCTGAAAAATAAAAGGAAGGGTTGAGCACATAGCTCAGTGGATCTTTCTAACATTTAATTCATTATTTCAATTCAAACAACCCAAGCATATCAAAAACATTTGTACATAAGGCGATTCAAACAATTTCTTGTTTATGGTTGACATTCAGACCAAAAGAGGTTAATCTCTGTGTTCCACATCGTTGGGAGACAGAATCACTCTTGGAAACTCAAACCCCAATATCTATGAAGTGGGATCACTCTTGGAAACTCAGTTCAAAATCATCAATGGTAAATTGGCAAGCCGGGTTGGGGGGTGGAACACACACGATGATACTATGTAGTCCATCATCACGCCGGTACGTGGGTTGAATCATTATTTAATCTTTTCTTAGTGATAAAACACACAATATCAGATTAAAACATCGATGCAACATATACAAAACATGAATCGGTAAATATCTATTCATGGCACAATTCATATATGACATGCATCGATATTCTTAATTTCTAAGCATGCATAACATATATATTCATGGCACATCAAATAAATAAAACATGCATATTAATTCATATATTCAATCAATCATCTTCAAAACGTCATCATACATGCAAGACTTATTCAAATTAAAATAAAGAAGTAGAAGTTAGAAGTCACTTCCACCTTAAAAATGTCTCTTCTGTA
Organism: Tinospora cordifolia; assembly: GCA_030144865.1. NCBI lineage: Eukaryota > Viridiplantae > Streptophyta > Magnoliopsida > Ranunculales > Menispermaceae > Tinospora > Tinospora cordifolia. The sequence continues at coordinate 3,075 of JAJIYU010013566.1, forward strand.
CGCCTCTGAAATCCGACAGAGTTCTGTTACTTCAAGGCTTCCAAACACTCAAAAACTCTCAAGAACACTCAAGAACAGTTCAAGATAACTCAAGAATTGAGGGGATTGCCAAGAAGAAGGTTTAGAAAACAAGATAACAATTGAACTCTTGTTTCTTGGGATGAGATGAATTGTAAGCATAGGGGGTGTTTATATAGAGTTCAAAAGGGTAGAGAATGGCAAGTTTGGGGTGTCATCTTGTGGGAAACTTGCCAATTCTTTAAAATTTCATGCCCCCCAAGCATAGAAAATTAGCAAGTAACTTTTTGAAAATTTTTGGGAATTTAGAAACTAATTTTTCAAAATTTTAAAGTATTTAATCAGATTATTCAGATTTTTTAGTTTAATCAAAGCTTCGAATCACATCCGTTGGATTATTCTCGATCGCATAAATCAGATCACGGTTAAAATTTTTGGGTTAGTTGTGGACCGTCAGATCTTCTTCGAACGCGTCAACGCAGATGATCTGATATGGACCGCTTGATTTCCTCGAACGCAACACGATCATCAAGGCATTAAGATCTTCACCGTCGGATGAACTTCGAGTACAACACAAGTTCGTGATCATCAAATCTGATCCGTCCGATCGTCCTCGAGCACATTACGCGAATCTAGTTCGCGATGAACGAAACATATATGGGCTGTCGAGTCGAGCGAACTTAATCTTGGGCCGTTGATCAACCTCGAGTGACGCAGTGCTTCGATATTGATCGAAGACGTCTCGAATCCGGGCCATCCGATTGTCCTATAGCGCAGCGCCGTTCGCGATTGATCAATGCGGCTTTGATCTCCGCCGTTGGATGGATCTCGAGCACAGCATCCGATCTTGATCACCGATCCGGGCCGCATGATGAACCTCGAGTGCAGTGTCATTCGTGATCAAAGGATCGAATCTGAGCTGTTAGATGAGGCAGATCATTTCTGGGTCGTTAGATTTCAGTGATTCTGTGCTCTTGGGTGCTGTTTTGAGCTTCGAATTCATTCGTTGGATTTTGCAGATTTGTTTTGGACTGTTGGATGCAGTTTCTAATTACCAATTTGTTTTCTAATAATGTTATTATTCGAATTTTGCTAATTAGACACTTTCTAATTGATGAAAACTTGATTTTTTTTGTATATTCCCTTCTATTTTATGGTCTTACTAATATTTTTTCCTTTCTAATTATTTGATATTGCATTTATTAGATATTTTTTTATTTCTTTAATATCTTTAATGCCAACAATTAAATAATCTATATTTTTCATTTCCATGTATTTTTTATTTATTTCATATTTCATTTTTAGATAATCATTATGTAATTATAATTTGATATTTATGTGATGTTTTATTTATTTTTAATAAATACACGTACACTATATTTTTGTTTAATTATATAAATTTTTCTATGTACATATTCCTATAATATGTAGTATTAACATTTATTATCATAACACACACCTTATTCATACACATATTAACCTATGTATGCATATATTCTTTATTTCTATTTATTTTTTAAGCAACTCTTTAAATTTCATAATTAATTCTACTAAATTGAAATTTTCATTTCATTATCAAATTAAGGTCTTATTTGCCTAATTTATATGATATCTCCAATATATTTTATTTTTCATGTGACAACCCACAATTTGTACCCAAAAATTTCTTAAAATCTTTGAAATTAATTCACTTAACTTATTTTATTTATTTTAAATTATTTGATAAAATTATGGGGTGTTACAACCTACCCTCCTTAAAAGAATTTTGTCCTTGAAATTTATACTAATTCACTTGAGCGTCGTTCTGTCAGGTGGTTTGGTTGGTCTTAGAGGAATGGCTAGTTCATTATTTTCTTTTCTTAGTTGATTCTAAACCTCAGGCTGTGACTGTAGAGTCCTCATCACTTGCTCGACCACCTGTCGAGTAATTTCTGCTAATATCTCTGGTGATAGGACAGAAGCTGCTGCCACATCTGCCCTTTAGTTACTTTGATCAGGTGCATTGATGTTTTCTTGGATTCCTTCCATTATCTACAAGCCAAAGCCACTTTAGTATCTTATCTTCGAGATACTAAGTGTTTTTTCAAACTTGAGAAATGGTCATCTTTTCTACATCGTTGTATTCGTTTCCTCAAGTTTTCGTTCCGTTCGTACTACCATGACTCTATATTCATGTCTCTAGGTTCTCGATTAGTTTAGTGGCCTAAAGGTTTTTCTTCTAGGTTCTTTTCATGCGTGGGTACAGGATTTGGTCTTAAAGCAAATAAACATTACAACATGCATATCGCACAATCACACTAGCACGGCAAGGTTCCAAGCTTCCACCTAAGCTTTCAGGTTCAAGCGTCTCATACCACTCCACCCCTTCCACTTAGGTTTTTACCCAGAACAGAGTCGCACCCAAACAATTTCGTAAATGTCTCAATAACTAAGGTTCCCGAGCCCATTATACTCCATCGTCCCATACCAGCGAACATAGAGAAACTCGTTCTGCCAGAGTTACCGATCATTCACCACACATGGTCCATCATTCTCCAAATCCAGGCTTCCTCCATACCCCCAAATTCCTATGCATCCCATACTACATAGAAACTGAAAGATACAAAAGCTTCCTGGTCTCGTGTCCTAATAAAACAATTTTCTATTTTCACACAAGTTCTTGTCTCTAGCCTATGCCCTAGAGATTTATGTTTTTGATCCACTGTGCCACCCCTTGTTACACCACGTTTCTACCTAGGGTCTTTCTCTGGACCTAAGGTTCAATCTGGTTGACTCACAACCTCTGTTTAGTCAAGATACCATATTTGACATCTTTTTTGACTTCTATTCACTTTCTTGCCCTAATTTTCTACCTTATAGTTTTCCTTTATAGAAAATAAGAGTGTTCTTCAACTCTGACTACTCATATGAGCTGGTGGGACAACTTCCAGATCAGGCAGCGAAATCGAGGTCTGCTTAGTAACCGCACTTTCTAGGGTTGGATAACCCACCTCCTTTTCAATGTATAGCTTTACTCGGGACAAGGCTTACCCACTATCAGCTCAACTTGTGGTCTTTGTATCCAAACAAAACATTTCAATATAAATTTTTCCTTTTTGAAAACACTTCCTAAAATAGTTTTCAAAAATAAAAGGTAGGGCACAAAACATTTAATTCAATATGAAGCCCTAATTTGGGTTTCTAATTCTCGTCAAACAACTAATGATTGACTTTCTAATTCTAGCCCAGCATATCTAATAGCTAAGCTTTGATACCACCTTTGGCATCACAGTAACTTTCTAATTCTTGCCTAATATATCTACTAACTGATCTTTGATACCACCTTTGGTATCAGAGTAATTTTATAATCTTTGGCCCAGAACTAATGCTTAGGTTCTGATACCACCTTTGTAACACCGCAACCCCCACATCTTTAAGCATTGGACACGACCACCATTCTCTTAACAGTGGATTAAACCAAACGGCGGGCCGGGCCGATGTTACTTTACAAGTGACATAGACTTGACTTTCTTTCTATTTCAATTATTTCATGATTTGATTTTATTTAACAATACATAACTTAAATTTAAGGAATTGATAAGGCAGTAATAAAAGAAATAATTAAAATTTATAAACTCCATTAATTAAATAAAATTGAGTACATAATTTGATAAAAAAATTATTATAGTGGAAGATTCAAAACTTGGGCAACATACCCTTACATAAAAATTAGAAACTTTTTAAACAAAAAGAGCCTAACTAATATTCATGGTCTTCATGTGATTCAATTACCTGAAAAATAAAAGGAAGGGGTGAGCATATAGCTCAGTAGATTTTTCTAACATTTAATTCATTATTTCAATTCAAACAAACCAAGCATATCAAAAACCTTTGTACATTAGGTGATTCAAAAAATTTCTTGTTTATGGTTGACATTTGGACCGAAAGAGGTTAATCTCTGTGCTCCACATCGTTGGGAGAGAGAATCACTCTTGGAAACTCAAACCCCAATATCTATGAAGTGGGATCACTCTTGGAAACCAAGTTCAGAATCGTAAATGGTAAACCGGCAAGCCGAGTCAGGGGGTAGAACATACACGATGACACTATGCAGTCCATCATCGTGCTAGTACGTGGGTTGAATCATTATGTAATACTTTCTTAGTGATAAAATACACAATATCAGATTAAGCCATCGATGCAACATATACAAAACATAAATCATTAAATATCTATTCATGGCACATTTCATGTGTGACATACATCGAAATTCTTAATTTCTAAACATGCATAACATGTATATTCATGGCACATCAAATAAATAAAGCATGCATATTAATTCATACATTCAATCAATCATTCTCAAAACGTCATAATACATGCAAGACTTATTCAAATTAAAATAAAAAAGTAGAAGTTAGAAGTCACTTCCACCTTAAAAAGGTCTCTTCTGTATGCCTCTGAAATCTGGAAGAGTTCCATTACTTCAAGGCTTTCAAACACTCAAAAACTCTCAAGAACACTCAAGAACACTCAAGAATAGTTCAAGATCACTTAAGAACTGAGGGGATTGCTAAGAAAAAGGTTTAGAGAACAAGATGACAATTAAACTCTTGTTTCTTGGGATGAGATGAATTGTGAGCATGGGGGGTGTTTATATAGAGTTCAGAAAGGTAGAGAATGGCAAGTTTGGGGTGTCATCTTGTGGGAAACTTGCCAATTATTTAAAATTTCGTGCCCCCTAAGCATAGAAAATTAGCAAGTAATTTTTTGGAAATTTTTGGGAATTTAGAAACTAATTTTTTGAATTTTCAAAGTATTTAATCGGATTTTTTGGATTTTTCGGTTATTTATTTTCGGTTTAATCAGATCTTCAAATCATAGCTAGTGGATTATTCTCGATCGCATGACTCAGATCACAGTTAAAATTTTCAGGTTAGCTGTGAATTGTCAGATCTTCTTCGAACGCGTCAATGCAGATGATTAGATCTTGACCGCTTGATTTCCTCGAACATAGCACGATCATCAAGGCATTAAGATCTTCACCGTCGGATGAGCCTCGAGTACAACGCAAGTTCGCGATCATCAAATCTGATCCGTCTGATCGTCTTCGAGCAAAGTACGCGGATCTGATTCTCGATTAATGAAACATATCTGGGCCGTCGGATCAAGCGAACTTAATCTTGGACCGATGATCAACCTCGAGTGACGCATTGCTTCGTGATCGATCAAAGACATCTCGAATCCGGGCCATCCGATTGTCCTCGAGCGCAGCACCGTTCGCGATTGATCCACGCAACTTTGACCTCCGTTGTTGGATGGATCTCGAGCATAGCATCCGATCTTGATCACCAATCTGGGCCGCACGATGAACCTCGAGTGCAGTGTCATTCATGATCAGAGTATCGAATCTGAGCCATTAGATGAGGCAAATCGTTTCTTGGACGTTAGATTTTAGTGATTATGTGCTCCTGGGTGCTGTTTTGAGCTTCGATTTCATTCGTTGGATTTTGCAAATTTGTTTTGGACCGTTGGATGCAGTTTCTAATTACCAATTTGCTTTCTATTAATGTTATTATCCGAATTTTACTAATTAGACACTTTTTAATTGATGAAAACTTGATTTTTTTGCATATTCCCTTCTATTTTATGATCTTACTAATATTTTTTCCTTTCTAATTATTTAATACTGCATTTATTAGATATTTTTCTATTTCTTTAATATCTTTAATGCCAACAATTAAATAATCTATATTTTTCATTTGTATGTATTTTTATTTATTTCATATTTCATTTTCAGATAATCATTTATGTAATTATAAATTGATATTTATGTGATGTTTTATTTATTTTTAATAAATACACGTACACTACATTTTTATTTAATTATATAAATTTTTCTATGTACACATTCCTATAATATGTAGTATTAACATTTATTATGCTAATACACACCTTATTCATACACATATTAACCTATATGTGTATATATACTTTATTTCTATTTATTTTTAAGCAACTCTTTAAATTTCATAATTAATTCTACTAAATTAAAATTTTCATTTGATCATCAAATTGAGGTCTTATTTGTCTAATTTATATGATATCTCCAATATATTTTATTTTTCATGTGCCAACGCAAAATTTGTACCCAAAAATTTCTTAAAATCTTTGAAATTAATTCACTTAACTTATTTTATTTATTTTAAATTATTTGATAAAATTCTGGGGTATTACAAACAGCTAGTCCATTTTGCAATGCATTGATTTACAGGACATATCTCGCCCCATGGTTAGTAGTGACCAATATGAGAGTTGAAGTCAACCTCTTCTTCAGTTCTTAGAATGATTTCTCACATTTCTCATTCCAAATGAACTTTTTTCCTTTCTTGGTTAACTTAGTCATGGGACTAGCTAATTTTGAGAAGTCTTGGATAAACCTGCAATAATATCGTAGCAAACCTAAGAAACTCTTGTTTTCTGTGACGGTCTTGGGTTGCTTCTAGCCTAACACTGCCTCTACTTTATCCAGGTCTATTGATATTCCCTCAACTGAGATAAATTGGCCAAAGAACTTGACTCTTCTTATCCAAAACTTAAACTTGTTAAACCTAGCATACAATTCGGTCCTTCTTAATGTTTTCAACACAATCAAATGCTCTACATGTTTGGCTTCTGATTTGGAGTAGACTAGGATATTGTCCACAAACACCACTACAAATCGATCCAAATATTGTTTGAAGACTCTATTCATCATGTCAATGAATGCAACTGATGTGTTGGTTAAACAAACAACATCACTGTGAAGTCAAAATGCTCATATCAAGTCCTAAAGGTTGTTTTATGTATGTTTGACTCTCGGATCCTTAGTTAATCGTATCCCTACCTGAGCTCAATCTTGGAGAAGTGAGTACTTCCCCTCAACTGATTGAATAGGTCATCTATATTGGGCAAAGGATATTTGTTCTTTATTGTTACTTGATTGAACTTCTTGTAATCAATACACAATAACATGGATCCATCCTTTTTCTTCACAAATAACACTGGAGCTACCCATGACTATTCACTAGATTTAATGAATTCCTTCTCACAGAGTTCATCTAGCTGCATCTTTAGTTTGATCAATTCTACTGGCACCATTCTATAGGGAAGAATGGCTATAGGATCAGTGGTTGGGTGCAATTCAATCTTGAACTCCACTTGTCTGTGTGGTGGTAGTCCAAGTAGATCGTTTGGAAATATATCCACGTATTCCCATACTATAAGTATCTCCTAAATCTCTTTTGGTTCTCTAGTATCTTCCTCCAGCAATTGTTTGAAGTATCATGCTATTCTAAATAGTGCAACGTGGTAGACATAGGACTCTGTGGTAATCTTTGAATATCTCCATTGATTGTACTAACTCACCAAATGGTAGAGTCAATGTAATTCTTCGTCTCAGACAATCGATTTGAGCCTAGCACTGAGTCAACCAGTCCATGCTCCATATCACATTATATCCTCAGAAATGTAATACTATAAGGTTGGCAGTTATTAGTTCGTCCCCAAATCTAAACTTAATTGTGTAGATTTCAAGCAACCATCGTCGTTCCCATGGGAGTAGATACATACAATGGTTCTGATGGTGTAAAAGTTACTAATTGTAACCTCTTAGCTAAGTTTTCTAACACAAAGGACTTAGTGGTACTCGAATCAAACAATATTTTCACTACAACATTAAATAATAAAAATGTACCTTCAACAGTCGGTGTTGGGTCTGCCTATCCATCCTCCACAGCATAGACTCGAGCCTGTTTCTGTCTACCCTGTGGTTATTATGGCTGAGTTTGCTACTACTGTGGTTTTTGTTTGACACAACCACCTTAGTTCCTATCCTGGTTATCGTTCTATCCTTGGTTTTTCCTTTGTGGCCCTTGATTCTGACAATCCTTTGCAAGATGTCCTCTTTGGCCGCAATTAAAACATGTTTCATCTCTTCAAGCCAACTATTTATCAACTATGCCATGATTTTGTTACCTTTGAGGCTAATTCTTGCTCTATTTCTTTTGGTTTCCTTGGTAATCTCTGTTATTACCAGGTATCTTATTTCTGTTCTTCAAGTTTTGCTCGAAGTTTAGTTCCCTTTCGACTTGTAGTGCCTTTTTTACGACATCTGTATATGTATTCAGGCCCATTAGCACTACTTCCTTTCAAATCTCAATCTTCAAACCTTCAACAAATTAGTCAGCCTTGATCTTTTTTTCCCTGATCAGTTTAGGTGTAAACTTGGCCATTTTATTGAACTTGGTCTTATACTCAACTACAGTCATTTTTCTTTAGGTCAATTTAATGAACTCTGACTGCATCTGCGTCAATGTAGCCTATGGGAAGAATTTCTCATGGAATACCTCCTTGAACTCTTTCCTATTCATCTGTTGAACATTGGTGTTCAGATTTGCTTTCAACGTCTTCTGCCAACTCTTACCTTGTCCCTTAAACTGATGGGTGGCTAGTGCAACTTTACAAAGACTCTTTGCTCCCAATACATCCAGATGCTCATCAAGCTCCTAGTACTAATGATTAGCTATCATATAGTAAGATGTGTTATCAAACTAGATGGGTGAAGTTTCTATAACTCCAATAGCATTGCCCTCTATTCCTTACCCTGAAAGTCATCCTATGGCTTTTGACAAACTAGAATCTCCGGTGGGGGTACCCGCTACTACACCTAGATCTGCTCTTGGTGCTAAATATGTATCTGCAGTTGTGGGCCGCCTGTGGCTACATCTATAGCAACACCCTCATAATCTGCATAGTGACTCTCCTGGTTATCTCTGTCAACAACTTAGGAGTCAGTACAATCCCAATCTGAGCCTCGGTAGCATTAACTTTTGCTCCCAGTCGTTTAGTCTTGTCAACTACAGTAGTCCTTGTGACATATCTTTTGGATCCAGCCATTAACTACAACTAAATATCCATTCCATTGTCATAAAATTGATCAAAATGTCTACATGTATATAACTAAAGCATCTCTTTTAGTCGTACTATCATGATTCATTCACGCTTCTATGTTCTTCTTCATTCAGTGACCAAGTAATTTATGCTTCTAAGTCTACAATGAGGTTGTTCTGGGACCTCTGATGTTTTTGGGTTCAATAAATTTAAAATCTTCATGATATGAATATTTAAAAAATCATCATATAAACAAGCATGCAAGCAGACAATCACACATACAATCATACAATTTCATGCTATCATAGAATAATTCCTAAGCTTTCATCCATGCACCCAAGTTCGAACATCCCATACCATCCTTGCCCAACAACATAGACATCCATCCAAAAATGTCACTACACCATTACAATTTCACAAACATCTTGATGACTAAGGCATCCCAAGCCCGACTATACTTAACCATCCCATATCAGCTAAGCATAGGGAAACAAACTCTTCCAAAGTCACTGATCATTCACCAAATATGATTTGTTAATCTTTGAGTTTAGGATTCCTCCATACATCTGAATTCCTACATGTTCCATACCACACAGCAACCAAAGCTACAAGATCTTCTTGATCTGTTGTCCTGACCAAACAAGTGTTGTGTCCTCACATGTTCTATCTCTAGCCTATGCCCTAAAAGCATTTATTCATGATCCATTGTGCCACCTTGACAACACCCTAGTCCATACCTAAAGTCTTCTCCTAGACCTAAGTACTCAACATCATTGCTGCATAGATCCTCCATTGGAATTGAAGTCTATAGTCTAAACCTTAGGCACTAGCCCTGTGCTCCACAACTTAGGCTCTGACATATGCCCAACATACCTACTGATTGAGCTCTGACACCACCCTTGGGTATTAGACTAAACATTCTTTCCCACTGAGCTAATGTCTAGGCTTTTAAACCACTTTTGTAATACCCCAGGCCCAGAATCCTTCCACGATTGTCATAGTTGAGACACTTGTCTTGCATTGTGAGACTTAATTACATTTGTATGCAATCATTCCTGCTTTTGTCATATTTTACTATTCGAGAATCGGGATATTACTGTTTCTTATATCACTATCTCTAGGTAGTGCCAGGTCATATCCCATAACATATCAGAGTTCAACATACTAATTCATAACATGAATAACCAACGATATTGGGATGATAAATTAAATGAAAAGGATTGACTTACCGTCAATGATGATCCACTACTAACCCCGTGGTTGAGGTTCATACAATATAATAAATGTCTAGCCCCATGGCTGACTCCAACAAGTAAATGAACACAATGACTATAAAGTGGGACCCATTGTAACACCCCAACCCCCGTATCATTAAGCATTGGACGCATGCACCATTTTTTTGACAGTGGACTAAACCAAACGGCGGGCCGGGTCGGTGTTATATTACAAGCGATGCACACTTGACTTTTTATTTCAGTCATTTCATACCTTGATCGTATTTAACCGTACATAACTTAAAATTAAGAATTTAATAAGGCAATAGTATAAGAAATAACTGAAATTCATAAACTCAATTAATTAAATAAAACTGAGTATATAATTTAAAAAAAATATTACAGCGGAAGTCTTAAAACTTGGGCAAGATGCCCTTACATAAAAATTAGAAACTTTTTAAAGAACCTAACTATTATTTATGATCTTCATGTAATCTAATTCCCTGAAAAAAATAAAAGGAAGGGTGAGCACACAGCCCAATGGATCTTTCTAACATTTAAATCATTATTTCAATTCAAACAAACCAAGCATAT
>JAJIYU010013567.1:0-13792 GCA_030144865.1 Tinospora cordifolia
CTAAATGCATATTATACTAAACATAAGCAAATACTCTAAATTTTCCATTACACTAATGCATATTATACATAAAATACCTAAAATATAATTAGTCTGCTATGCAATTAACAATCGTACCATCTCCCAAAGACTTCGACCTATCGCATACAGCTCCAGGTGGGAATACCTACGATCTACCTTGTAGCTCGACAATCTCAAGCAGTGACATATAGGAGATGTCACATCGATCCGCTTCAGGCTCATCAATCATACCAGTACGTAGATTCTTAATAAACCATCGTCTTATTTTAGTTTTACAAATAATGCCAATCATGCCAACCATCATACATATCATGGAAAATAGATCAAATAATGCAGGCTATTCACATGAGTAAATAATGAAATCTAAATGCATGTTTCCTATTAACGCATGCCATAGATAAACAAAGCACAATTTAAATAAATCATCACACCATCATCCAAGCACGTCAAACAAGTTCCATTAACTTCATAATAAAAATTTAATAATCCTAGAACTACTCAACCAAATGTTTTGAATCTTTAATCCGTATAATATAAATGAGCAAGGAAGTCATGCCCACCTGGTTTCGCCGATCTTCAAGGCTCCTTGCTTTCCTTCGAAATCCTCGATACGTTAAAATATATAAATATGAAATTTAACACTTAATAGAATTATTTTTAAGCTTAAATAATTTCTAAGATAGTTATAGAGTTCAAACATTACTTCCAACGAATTTAAGGTTATTCTCAAATTTTAGATATTTTAATTAAAATAGTTCCTGAGTCTTCTAAATTTTCTTAATTTGAAATTTCAACTTTAATGATTTATTAATATAGTAATTAATTTAATTACGAACAAAATAAGACTTCTAAATGTTTTAAGTTTAGTTTCGAAGTCTAAGATTTTTGCATTTTCTTATAAAAGACTTTTAAACTCCTAAAGTTTATTATTATTATTATTATTATTATTATTATTATTATTATTATTTTTCATGTCTTTAACTAATTTAATTTATTAAGTTATAACTTGTCCTAATTTAAAATATTAATTAATTTAATTTTATTAATTCAATTAATCCTCACGTTAAAAAATTTATAAATAATCTCATATAAAAATTTATTCAATTTAATCTCTGAAATAATTTTTACAATTAATTTATTAAATTTCTATTTGCCTCAAATTTTTTAATTTTTAATTTCATTTTGCTTTCCTATCTAAATCATTTAAAATAATTTCATATTATTTAAAATAAAAATTTAAAATAAAAATATTTTACCTTTCAAAGTGTTCGCCCGTAACTTTCACATAGATCGCACTGTTGTCATTTCCTCCTTCGTTCATCACGAGCCAAAGCCAATTATTGAAAAATTGAGCTTTAAAATTAGAATTTCAAATCACAATTCCCAACTAGAACCCAACATCAAAATCATTCATAGAACCCAACATCAAAATCATTCACAACTCAACTCCTCAACAGTCATGGTCTGTAACCGTCTTCTTCATCACAATAACACACCAACAGCTAAAAACAGAGTTTCCAATCTCATTTTCTTTCTCCTGTGTTTTCACTCTTCAACAACCAAAATTTCACCACTAAAACAATCTCTTGTCCAATCTGTGGTAAGGACTAATATTTGGTCTTCACTCATCCAAAATGAATCTTAATTCCCAACACACACCCATCACATTCTTCATCATCCATTTACATTCTTCATCATCCATTTTGATCAATCTTCTTCTTCGTCATCCATTTTCATTCTGTAGCAGGGACGACAACGGTTCAAGCAGCAGAACACAGCCCCATTGCCCTCTGTTGTCTTGATAGCATGAACCAGATTTTTGAGCGTCCATATACTTCTCTGTTCCTACGACCGAAAGCCAGAATTTTGAAATGAAACCACCATGCTCCTTTTATTTTCTGTTGTCCGAACTTACCAGCAGCGCACACACATTCACTGCTGGTTCTTCATCTCGTTCTGTTCAAGATTTCCAAACCCAGAAACGCATCAGAATCTACACTCCTCTGCTTCTTTACCAGATCTGCAGCAACAGTAGTTGCTCACTTTCAACACAATACCTCTTCTTCATTTGGCAACAGGGAACAGCAGTAGCAGTAGCAGCTACCGACCCCCGTTCTTCCTTTCTCATCCTCTGTTTGTAACTTTCGGACAGCAGCAGAGCTTCTTCTTTGTCACGGACTGGCAGCTCCAAGCCCAGCCCCTGTTTTCTATTCTTTGTCCAGTAGTAGCTGCAATCGGTCAGCAACAAACAACAAGGCAACAACAACATCTTCATTCTCTGTTTTCGTTTCTTCACAACCCAGCGAGCACAACCAGCCAGCTCAGTTTCTCTCCTTCAGCGTAGCCGCAACAGCATGTAGGAGCAACAGAGCACCCAGCTCTGTTCTCTGTTCTCTCCTCTGTCTGTTTCACCAATCATTCCTCTCAAGCAACCAACCTCTGATTTCACTTCTCTTCTTCACCGTCCAAAACAAAGCATGTCATCTCCTCTGTTTTTGTTGCAGAGTAGTTGCACGCACACACCCAGCTTGCACCACTCACGGTCTCCTCATGCAGTAACACTGTTCGGCTCTTCCTTCATCTCCACTGCACAGCTAGCATCTTCCTTTGATGGTTTTGCAACAACTGCCTGATGTAGCAGCAGTAACTGACTGTAAAACCAGCAAAGCTGGCCGTCTTCCTTCCTCTGTTCTGCTTACCACATACCGACACCAATAGCCATCTTCCTCTTCCATTTTGTTTCTTCCTTCGTAAGCCAACCAGATACCGCCCAAACCCAATCTTCCACCAGTTTCCCTAACTTCCGATTATATATATATATATATATAATCTTTAATCACATTTAACCTTGCTATATACTTATAATTAATTCCTCGTTCATTTGAATTTTTCTATTAGATGTATAAATATATTTTTCCGTTATCATCATTTTTTTTCACTTCCAGTTACTATCTTCACCAAACCATGAGAATTTTTCCAATGCTACCTCTCATCGTATTCATTTATTTATTTTATTTATTATTTTTTTCTATTTATTTGCTCACGACGTGACACGCTCGCACAATTCCGGGGTGTTATAGGGATTCTCTTGCTCACTAGTATTATGTAGACTTAAAGTTCAAAGCATGATGTTTGAGTAGCTTAGGATGTTAAATGCATGCTAGGATGTGTATGATTCTTGAATGCTTTGATTGACAATTGAGCACAATGCATGGTTATATACTTTTAGTATTTGATTGAATATGAAACATAATGTTTGGTTATATACTTTCAGTATTTGATTGAATATGAAGCATAATGTATGGTTATTTCTATTACTTGCCACATGATTTGGATACCTTGCATGATGACATGGTATGGTATGGAATGAAATCTAATGAAAGGTATCCAAATTCCTTGTACTGGGGCGATGGGGCATCTATTGATGACTCATGGACATGGCCATATTTGCGGCACGACATCGTCCAGATCCCATCGTCGGTGTTCTTAATGGAGCCACTTGCGACTCCCGAGGGTTTCTTGAACGGGCAATCGATGGCCATGCACTATTGCACCCATTCTTGGATGTGTGTTAGGGTCGTGAACGGTAGCATGGCTCGAGACATTATTGACCAAGACCGATTTCTTGACACTAAGGAACACCTAGAGTATATCTCTTTCAGTCTTAGAATGCAACAAAACAAATGAATGCTTGAAACAATTAACGTAGTGAAAGTCTGTGCAAGTTTTGAATTTTGCTGTATATAATGCTAGTGATATGTAGGGATGATCCACTGGGCTTTTAAGCTCACCCCACTTTTCTTAATAGGTACTCACAGAGGTGGAGTACACAGATGGATTGGAGGATGTAGGGTAGCCTCACTAAGAGGTTACCATTTGACTTTGGGTTTCTTTTGGTTTTAAACTGTTTTATTGTTTTTTTACTTATAAAGAAAACTGGGGGCATGTTGTCCATTTTTGTGTATATTTGTGATATAAATTTTGAAACACTGTTTTTGTTTTGAACTATGAATTTTTGGTAAGTTTTTGAAGAAATGTTTCAGCTGCGAAGGAAGTATATATTTTTCTTGGTATATTTGAATTATACAGCTTTGATTGTGTATTTTGATCATTGATTCTACTGCTGTAACTTGATTTGTTGTGAATAATTTCTATGAAAATCCAGTAACATATTTTATTGAATAGTTGTATGAAATGTTTTTTTTATTCTACTCCACTGAGATTATTGCAAAGGATAGACAAGATTTTTTATAGTTTGAGGAAAGGTTAGTGACGATCCCGATCTCTGATGTCCGAAGATTGATGTGATTTATCTCGCAAGCATGGCATAGTAGCCAAAGGGGACCGCGAGTCTCAACGCTGGGCCCCAACGTGACGCATGGCAGTGGATGGCTCCTAGAACGAGGGCTAGGGTGTCATAGGGTGGTATCAGAGCTTAGATAGTAGCTTGATGGGAAAAGAGTGCAGTTCGACACAGAGGTTTGGATTAGATTCTTCACTAAAATGGTTACCAGATTGGGTTTTTACTGAAATGGTCACCAGATTGGATTTTTACTGGAAATGAATTTGTAGTAGAGTTTAATTTGTGAAAAGTGAAATGAGTAGAGGTTATCTACTAATGACTAGATGACTTGGTATCTAGAAGTCTAGAGATGACTTGGGTGATACCAATGTACTTGAGTTACTAGTCGTAGGTGAACAAAAATATAGGTAGTAGCCCTGTAGTTGACGCTTTGCTCCTTGCGAGTGTTGCGCTACTTAGGAAATTGTTTGAGACTTGGGGCCGATGGTATCACATTGAAAGAAGAAAATTTACTAAGTATTGAAACCCTAGGTCTAGGTAAAGACCGGGTGTGCTAGAAGGCACAATGGATCATTAATTCAAAACTTTTAGGACATAAGTTAGAAACTTATAACGTAAAAATGCACACTTGATTGGTTATGACATGACGTAGGAGGATTCTATATCGTAGATCTCTCTATAATACTATGGTGGGAAATCTTAACGTGGTATGCTTAGAAACGAAGAGGTATAGAGGAAACCTGAACTCGAAAACTGACGAGTGTGGTATGGTGAGTGGTCAGTTCCTTCAGTGGAACTTGTATGCACTGTATTCTACTAGGTATGGGCCAGTCGCATACGGTGGGTCTTGCGTCAATCTTAGGGAATGACACACTTGCGAAATTGCAATGGGCGATGAACGGACTGTTTGGAAGAATTTGCACGCATTGTATTTTTTAAGGTATGGGACTGTCATGTATGATGGGTCTTGCGTCATCCTTAGATACCATGTTTTGGCAAAATTATATTAGGCGTAGTGGAATTTTTGAATCCACTATGCCAGCATGCATTGTTTGCTTGTGTCGTTGGGTGATTGCTTGTAAATTATGTAGCATATTATTTCGAGTTATGTAGCATAGTATTTCGAGTATTTTACCCAAATTCTTGTACCCTAAAACAAACAAATTGTTGTTGACTTAGAAGCATAAATCTTTAGGCCACTAAGACAAACCAAGAACTTAGAGATTTGAATTTAGAGTCATAGTAGCTCGACGATGCAGGGGGGTATAGGCGAGTTTAAAGAATGGTTGGTTATAATCACAAGTCACAGTATCCAAACTTTTGGGGAAATGAATTAAACCCTGAATTGAAGTGGAAATGTAGTTCATCTATTTAATTATCAAAATTTTTGCTTCAATATGAATAAATTATTGGATACTGAAATAAATCTTTGACTTGTAGATAATGCTTAGAGGACGTGTTAGACCCAGGAGAGGTAGAGGTCGAGGTGAGACTAATATAGAACCAAGGCTTAGTGATGAGGGTATGTCTATGGCAGTAGCACTAGCTGTGACTGCTTAACACTAAAGGCTATTATGTAGATGATGTAGAGGGTAGTGGAGCAAGCTATTAGGACACAACAACCATCAGCATCTACACAGCCGCCAGCACCAGCATAGCTATAGGTGCAGCCATAGTTATCGACAGAGCCACTAGTATAGGCTTAGCCTTAGGTACATCAGGGGTCTACATCCATGGAGGCAGTGCCATAGAGTCGATCAATAGGTTTTGGTAAAGAGCAAATGAATCTTCTGGTAGAGTTTTAAAAGTTGCGTCCCAGTGCATATGAGGGGACTAATGACTACATGATAGCTGACAGGTGGTTTTTTGAGATAAATACGCACCTGGACACTATGGGGGCATTTGGGCCCAAGAAAGTGGCACTTGTTGTGCATTAGTTGGTAGGACTAAACTACCATTGGTGGGAGATGATTGTAAACGATCCCACTATTGATCAGTCAACAATGTTATGGGAAGACTTTAAGATTCGATTTTATAATAAGTTCTTCTCCACAACGAAACAGAGGCAGTTGCAGGTAGAGTTGGTCAGACTAACCTAGAGGGGCATGACTATTACAAAGTACGAGTAGAGATTCATAGAGTTATGTAGATTTTCTCCTACCTTGTTCGCAGATGAATAGTCTAGAGTAGACCATTTTTATGAGGGGTTGAGAATTGAGATTCGGAAGATTGTGGCACCGTTTAAGCTAAAAACGCTGTTAGATGTGGTAGAGAGAGCACAGATGGTTGAGAAGGACCTGGAGGTCGAGCAGACACGGAGGGGTAAGAAGAGGACCCGATTAGAGTAGTCTGCAGGACCTTCATAGATGAGACCGAATGGTCTGGGGATACGGAGAACACCTCAAGCTCAAAGACCGGCATAGTCTTAGGGTAGACAACAAAGGCAACCACCTCATCTTGACCAGCCTATATATCCACAGAGATAGGAGGCAAGGAGGAAGGGGTTGTGCTTTATATGCCATCAAGAGGGACATGTTGCTAAACATTGCCCTATCAGAGTAGGGACTTTTGCACCAAAGCCACGACCATAGACGTGAACTCAGACAGGTCAGTTACAACAGAGACAATAGTCATAGTAGGTTTAGGCTCGTTTGTACACTGCCGACACCCAGACGAATCCCACCTCAACGGTGGAAGGTACAGTTTTGTTGCTTGGTGTTGCTGTGCAAGTATTATTTGATTTTGGTGCTACAAGATCTGTTGTTTCGGAGGATACTGTGAATAAACTTCAATTAGTGACAAGCCCTTTGGTTGTACTTTTGGAGGTAGCTACACCAATAGGCGCTACAATGAGTTCTAGGAAACTATATCGATGTGAACTCATTTTTGGAGATTGGCTGATTTCAGCGGTTCTATGTGTGCTCCACTTTTGAGGGTATGATATGATATTGGGGATGGACTTGTTGATCCAATATATGGCTCAGATTGATTGCTAGAAACGGAGATTTATCGTCAGGTTGCCATCTGGTGAGTTGTTTAAAATTGAAGGGAATGTGCGAAAAATGCCAAAAAGTCCAAGATTAGCTTTCCTATATGCTATCAAGCAGAAAGATGACTTTACACAGCTTGTGGATGAGGATGCAAAGGGAACTAGGGACATTTAGAGGATCCTTGTGGTTTGTGATTACGTTGATGTGTTCCCTAATGATCTACCTGGACTTCCACCACACAGGCAGATAGAGTTTAAGATTGAGCTGCTTCCAGGTACTAATCCCATAGCTATTCCACCATACAAAATGACACCAGTGGAGTTGTTTGAGTTGAAAACACAATTAAATGAGCTTTTGGCAAAGGGTTTTTATTAGACAAAGTGAGTCGTCGTGGGGGAGCTCTGGTCTTGTTTGTTAGAAAGAAAGATGGATCCATGAGGTTGTGCATCGACTACCAAATGTTGAATCATGTCACCATTCAGAATAAGTACCCATTACCTCGAATTGATGACCTCTTTGACTAGTTGAGAGGAGCACAATACTTTTCTAAAATAGATCTGAAGGCGGGTTACTGCTAGTTGAGAATTCGGGAGTCAGATATAGAAGACAACCTTCAAAACGTGGTATGGTCACTTTGAATTTACATTGATGCCTTTTGGGTTGACTAATGCACCAAATGCGTTCATGGATCTAATCAACAGAGTCTTTAGTGAGTTTCTGGATCAGTTTGTTATTGTATTTGTTGATGACATTCTAATATATTCTTAGACAAAGGCTGAGCACGAACAACACTTGCATACAATCTTGGAAATTCTTAGAAAGAACCATTTATACGCCAAGTTTAGCAAGTGCAAGTTCTGGATAAAAAAGGTCAAGTTTCTTGGCCACGTCATCTTAACAGAGGGGATAGCAGCAGACTTAAAGAAAGTATAGTAGTATCCGATTAGCAGCAGCCCACTAAAGTTACAAAGATCAAAAGTTTCCTTGGGTTAGTCGAATGCTACTGCATATTCATAAAAGATTTCTCTAAGTTAGCAGGTCCTATGACAAAGTTGACCAGAAAAGGAAAAAAAGTTTATTTGGAATGACAAGTGTCGGTAGTCATTTCAAGAGTTGAAGAAAAGATTAACTACAACACCTGTTTTGATCACACCCGCTCATGGTGTGAAGTACACCCTATGCACAAATGCATCACTAAGAGGTTTGGGTGCAGTGCCAATGCAGGAGGGACAAGTAGTGGCTTATGCTTCACGGCAGTTGAAGCCACATGAGCAAAATTGTCCCACACATGATCTAGAGCTTGCAGCAATCGTGTTTACACTAAAGACCTGGAGGCACTAACTTCGACTTATATTTAGACCATAAGAACCTCAAATATATCTATACTCAGAAGGAGATGAATCTACGTCGGAGGAGATGGCTATAGTTCTTGAATGACTATGACTTTTAGCTACACTATCATCCAGGTAAGGTACATGTTGTTGCTGATGCGCTTAGCAAAAAAGCCTGCAGGAAAGATAAAGAAGTGGGACAGATGTATCAGCTGATTAGTCAATATAATCTAGGTATAGACACTGATGAACAACAAGCATATCTGTATACCATGACTTGCCAGCATTCAATGCCAGATCAGAGATGAGCAAAGAACTGATAGATGGATTTTAGAGCTGATTGAGGGCGTCAAATAGGGCAAACATATAGATTTTAGACTTGATGCGGATGGTGCACTGAGGTTGGGGGATAGAATTTGCGTATCCTGTTCTAGACAAACAAAAGGAACCCTATCGGATGAGGCACATCAGACTAGATACACTATACATCCAAATGGGGACAAGATGTATAAGAATTTGAAGAAGACCTTTTAGTGGAAAGGGATGAAGAGAGACATAGCCAGGTATGTCTCTCGCTTTCTGACTTGTCAACAAGTAAAAGCCGAGCACAGGAAGCCAAAATGACTGTTGCAGCCACTTCTGACTCCAGAATGGAAGTGGGATAGCATTGCAATGGACTTTGTCAGTTGCCTACTGAAAAGCCAAAAAGGAGAAGACACAATATGGGTCATTGTGGATTGATTGACGAAGGTAGCACATTTCCTACCTATTCGATCTACTAATACAATGAGTATATTGGGTGAGCTATATGTTCGAGAGATAGTGAGACTGCATGGAGTTCCCAAAATGATAGTGTCAAATAGAGATTTCAGATTTACATCTTAGTTCTGGCAGAGCTTATAGAAGGAATTGGAAACCAGACTTGCCATAAGCATAGCATTTCACCCATAGATAGATGGTAGTTAAAGAGGGTCATTCAGATATTTGAAGATATGCTTAGAGCATGTGCCATGGATTTCAGAGGTAATTGGAGCAAACATCTACATTTAGCTGAGTTCGCCTATGATAACAATTATCAGGCAAGCATCGAGATGGCTCCATATGAGGCACTTTATGGCAGACCCTGTAGGTCACCATGTTGTTGGGCAGATTTTGAAGACCAGGTACTCACTGGACCCGAGTTGATTAAGGAAATAAACATATAGGTTAAGCAAATCTAGAAGAGGCTAGTTACAACACAGAGCAATAGAAGAACTATGCTGGCAGGAAAAGGAAACCCCTAGAGTTTCAACCAGTTGATCGAATATTCTTGAAAATCAGACCACATAAGTGGATCAGACGATTTGGAGTGAAGGGGAACCTAGCACCATGGTATATTTGTCTGCTTGAAAGTCTTAGATAAGTCAGTGAGTGCAAATATAAGCTAGATTTGCCAAATAGAATGTCTTTAGTACATAATGTGTTTCATGTGTCGATGGTCTAGAAGTACGAGCCAGACCTTTCACATGTTATACATTGGGAGGATGTCGTACTTCGAGACGATGCTACTTACAAAGGGCCTGCTGCTAGGATACTTGATCGTAAGGTGCAGAGTCTCAGGACCAAGGACATACCCCTAGTCAAGGTCTTGTGGAAACATCATAACTTGGAGGATGCAACTTGGGAGCTAGAGAGTGAGATGTAGAGAAAGTATCCAAATCTCTTCACCAAGAGCACCTAACTGGACATACTATCTAGATACTCTCTATTTAAATTTTGAGAATGAAATTTCTTTTGAGGGTGGTAGATTTTAATACCCCGAATTTTA
This sequence comes from Tinospora cordifolia, assembly GCA_030144865.1. Lineage (NCBI taxonomy): Eukaryota > Viridiplantae > Streptophyta > Magnoliopsida > Ranunculales > Menispermaceae > Tinospora > Tinospora cordifolia. Next base: position 10,453 of record JAJIYU010013567.1, read on the forward strand.
CAAATGCTTACGTAGAATGAATTTTAAAAAAAATTATGAAATAAATGTAAAAATGTTTGAAAACATGTTTTAAATTTTTATCATATGGTATTTTAGAAAAATAAAATAAATTGGAATGTCAGATTGTTGGGAAAACTCGAAAAAAGTTGAAAAAACAAAATGTCACACTGGTGACTGTGGTTATTGAAGTGCTGATAACGATCATTAGAGGAAAATGACAAAAAAAAAAGAGGTCACATGGGTGACCGCAGTCATTACACGATATTAAAAAAAGTTCAAGCCCTAATTTCGTCATTTCACTTAAGATTTCCCCAAATCATCCCAGAGCTTCAGAGAGATGATCCAGAGCTGATCTAAGGAGGATCTAAAGGTCTGAGGTAAGAATCTTAACCTCTCAATCATTTCAGTTCAAGATCTGTATATTCATTTAGATAAATTATGCAGATTAAGAATCAAAAACTAAGAATTTGAGAGTTCTTGACGCATGAAGCGATGATGAACTGAGTAAGCTTGGATCTTTCTTCTAAACTAAGAATTTATCTATATAGAACTAAATTTTGGAAGTTTTACCTATTCACTTGCAGGTTTAGATGAATGTAGCAAAATTTCACCTAGTTGGAAGGTTTCTAGAGATGCAATTCCTTAGATAGGTAATCAAACTCAATCCACTCATCCTTTGAAATAGTGCTTAGTTTTAAATATGTTTTATTTTTAGTTTGGAAGAAAATGAATATAGTTCTACATGTTGATATGGTAAAATGGGAAAATGTGAATTTTGGGGAACCCTTTATTTGGAATTGATATGGATGATGTTGATTGGGTATGTATGATGGTTATTGACGTAGCTTGGGGGTGTCAGTGACTTGAAAGATTAAATTTATGAATGTTGATTTCAGATTAACGAGTAGTGAGTGTCGAGGCACAGCACATCTCTATTGAGTAGCGTAAGGGTTCAACTGACATATACAGGTGGGCGGGATTTTTTTGGTCATTAGTGTTATATAGACTTAAAGTTCAAAGCATGATGTTTGAGTATCTTAGGATGTTAGATGCATGCTAGGATGTGTATGATTCTTGAGTGCTTTGATTGACGATTGAGCATAATATCTGGCTATATACTTTCAATATTTGATTGAATATGAAGCATAATGTCTAGTTATATACTTCCAGTATTTGATTGAATATGAAGCATAATGTCTAGTTATTTCTATTACTTGCTACATGATTTAGATATCTTGCATGACAACATGGTATGGAATGAAATCTATTGAAAACTAAAGAAGATTAAATTAAAACTTAAAATTCCACATACTAGAGCGATGGTGCCATCTGTTGATGACTAGTGGACGTGGCCATATTTGTGGCACGACATCTTCCAAATCCCATCAATGGTGTTCTTAATGGAGCCACCTGTGATAGCCGAGGGTTCTTCGAACGCGTGAGCGATGCTTGTACACCATTGCACCCATCCTTGGATGTGTGTTAGGGTTGTGAATGGTAGCATGGCTCGAGACATTACTGACCAAGATCAACTTCTTGACACTGAGGAACACTGAGAGTATATCTTTTTTGGTCTTAGAGTGCAACAAAACAAATGAATGCTTGAAACAATTAATGTAATGCAAGTGTGTACATGTTTTGGATTTTGGTTTATATAATGATAGTGATGTGTAGGGATGATCCACTGGGCTTTGGAGCTCACCCCACTTTCTTTTATAGTTATTCGCAGAGGTAGAGTACACTGATGGACTGGAAGATGTAGGGTAGCCTCACTGGCAGGTTGCCATTTGACTTTGAGTCTCTTTTGGTTTTAAGCTGTTTTATTATTTTTGTACTTATGAAGAAAAGTGAGGCATGTTGTCCATTTTAGTGTATACTTGACATATAAATTTTGAAACACTATATTCGTTTTGAAGTGTGAATTTTTAGTAAGTTTTTGAAGAAATATTTTAGCTTTAAAGGAAGTATATATTTCTCCTGGTATATCTAAACTATACAGCATTGGCTGTGTATTTTGATAGTTGATTCCGCTGCAATATCTTGATTTGTTGTGAATAATTTCTGTGAAAATTCGGTGATGTATTTTGATATAAATTATTGTGAGTTGAACAATTGTATGAAATGTTTTTTAATTTTACTCCACTAAGATCATTGGAAAGGATGGACAACCATTTTATGGTTTGAGGAAAGGTTAGTGACGATCTTGGTCTCTAGCATCTAAGGATTGATGTGATTTATCCCACACGCATGGCATAATAGTCGAAGGGGAATGCGAGTCTCAGTGTTGGCCCTTAACGTGACCCATGGCGGTGTATGGCTCCTGGAGTGGGGGCTGGGGTATCACATCCGCTATCATCCCTGAAGTCATCCTTGCCTCTACTTATGCCCTTGGGACAGGGCTACTATCACTTCTCTATTCTGGCTTGTCTTTACTCTCATCTCGAGTCATTTTCCTCTCAACAATATTTAAAAGTCAAACATTTGGTTCAATACCCAATAATTTTAATCATGATGAAAGTCAACTTCCCTTTATCATAGATAATGTATAATCTATTCTTATGTGAAATCTAGAGCTCAACACTCCCCTGTTTTCTTCAACATTTGAATATTGTGACTTATAATAACTATCATTCGTTCTAACCCACCTATACTCTTTCGCATTTTCATGTTATTGTGACTCTAGGTGCATTGTCTCCAAGTTTTTGATGTGTTTCAGTGGTCTAGGGGTTTATCTTCTAAGTCGGCATCATTTCGTTTGTTTCTGGGTACAAGAGTTTGGGTTATGATACTCAAAATAGTTATACTACATATACTACAAACAATCACCCAACAAACAAGTAAATAATGTACGCTAGCATAATACAATTCCAAGCTTTCATCTATACTTCTAGGTCTCTGCGCCATGGTTCACACTCACTCTTCCACACCGACTTCCACTTAAAATTCCATTACACCTATTATAATAGTGCAAGTGTCTCGATCTCTAAGGCTAATGCAAGACCCGCCATGCTGGACCGCCCCATCCTAGTACAACACAGTGTGTACAAGTTCAGCCAAAGAAATTGACCACTCACCAAACACGGTCCATCATTCTCCAAATCTAGCAATCTTTTGTAACCCCACATCCCTATGCACCGCATCCTACATAGAGACCAGAGATACAAGATCCTCCTAGACTCGGGTCGTGACCAAATAAATGTGCATTCAAACACATTATCAATCTCTAACCTATGCCCTAAAGTCTTTTAATTTATTTATGACCCACTATGCCTTCTAAGCAACACTTGGTCTCACTTAGACCTAGTGTTTCCATGTAATGCATCGTTGACTTAGTCAACTT
>JAJIYU010013568.1:0-13809 GCA_030144865.1 Tinospora cordifolia
GAAACGCCTAATGTATGCAAGTGTTTGAATTATGGATGTGTTATTGAGTTGAGTTTGAAAAATGGTTGTTTAATTAAGATCCACTGAGCTTTGTGCTCACCCCTTCCTTTTCTTTTTCAGGAATTTGAAATCATGAAGATCATGGGATTTTGGATAATTTTTTAAGCAAGTTTCTATTTTCTTAAAGTTTGTTTTTAATGTAAGGCATGTTACCCAATTTTGAAATAAGACTTCTGCTGAAAATTGATTTTAATTTTGAGTTTATGAATCTCTTTTGATAAACAATGTGATGGTTTATTCTTGAATTAGAAAGCTATGTACCTTCTTCTTTTATTAATAAAGAAGTTGAATTTTTCTTTACCTTTAATTGCCTTGATTTTATTATATGTAAATTTGTACTATTGAATTTACTCTAAGGCAAGTGGAATTGAAAAATAAAAAGCCAAATGTGTGTCGCTTGTAAAGTAACACCGGCCCGACCCGCCAATTGGTTAAGTCCACCGTCAAAATAATGGTGGTTGTCCAAAACTCAAGGATGTGGAGGTTGGGGTGTTACATAATAACTAGTACTTAGAAAAATCTCAAAACTTGTTGATGTGTGCTAAGTGTTGGAGGGTGTGTTTGAAAATGATTGTTATCATATTTGCTTGTTGTTTTGAATGAGACTTGATTAGTTAATGTTTTGGGATCTTAACCCTTACAAAATGTATTAAAAAGAGCCTCAGATCAATGGGGTAATAGGGGTAATTAGACATTGAAAATCATAGAAAACTTGAATATTGAAAAAACCTGTTACATAATAGAGAATGTAGGGGACCAATTAATTAACCAAAAATCGGTATTTTGGGCTAACATTTGGCGAAGACTTTACTGAATATGTCAAAAACATATGTACCAAATTTTGTCCCAATCTAAGTTGGGTAAGTGGGTTTATTGATGCACAATGTGACTGCTTGTCACATGAAATTCGAGATTTCATAATTATTGTTTTTGACATATTGTTATTTGGGTAAATCCAACACATGAAAATCAAAAAATTTGCTACGTAGATTGAACAAAGAACTTGAAATTTGGCTAAGTGTTGAAAATTGAGAATTTTGACCAAATTGACCCAATTTTGACCAACTTTGACCCACTGTGACCCAATTGGCCCAAGTTGACCAAATTTGACCAAAATTGGCCATGTTGACCAACTATGGCCAAGTTTGAGCAATTGACCAAGTTTGACTGGTTGGCCAAATTTTGATTGACCGAGACCGATTAGGGATATTGGAACAAGGGTTGAGCCATATTACTCATAAGAACTGAAATTAAGTTTAAACAACGTAGAGTCAAGTATATACTACGGGACTAAGTCAAGTGTCAACAAGACATCGATGAGCAGGACTCGAGGTGAGTAGTTTGATTTAAGTGTTTACTTTAACTTGCATTCTTTGCATAAGACATGAGTGAAATGACATGGTTTAAATTGTTTCATGTGATTGAGATACATTAAATTGGTTTTGAAATATGTAGATGTACACAGGTAATGAGCCCATAGGCTCAAGGACTGAACGCGAGGTCAGGGTACACAATATGATTGAGATTAGACTTGAGGTCCGAGTGCGTGGTTAGGGCATATGATTAATGAGCCTAGCTTTTGACCCACTCGAGTGATGACACTTGAGGACCGAACGCAGGGTTAGGATATTCAAGGAATACGCCTAGCTTATGACCTGCTTGAGTGGTCAATACTTTTGACTTATGACTCACTCGGGCGATGACCATAGGGTTAAGTTTGATGACTTAAGACCCTAGCCCAGATACAGTTTTTAACCATCATGTATTTGATATGTTCTCCCTATAACTATTGCATCGTTTATAACTATTTTTATATTATGTCATGCATTCAAGCACTATATGATTTTACTGTTCATGCATCCATGCACTATTTTAGAATGTTGATTATGGGTAATATGTTGGTTTTACTACTCATTGAGCCATGTTGACTTTTAAGTTCACTACTCTACTAACATTTTAGGCTCCTCGGTAACTGACAAAGGGAAAGATGTGGTGATAACCTAGTCCCCTGATGATTCCTTGTTCCTTTTCTTAGTCTTTTGTTAGAAGTTGGTTAATTTTGTGTATATAAATAGGGTCAATTGTGTATTTTTAAAACGAAATATTCTGTAATATAATGATAACTCTCTGTAATGGTTGCTTACTTTCATACTTGAATCCTAAAATTATTTCAATATCACTTGTTCTTAAAACTAGTGAGGCTTAATAGTGATTGGGCGAACTTGACATGGTGAGCAAATTCGTCAGGTCATTGTGTAGGTCGAGCCACCCTTTGACCTAGGGAAGGGGCCCTAACACATGAGGTATTCTAGAAAATGGCATTCCGTGAGTGTTATCATTTCCCTTGCAACTAAGACTTCGACATCTCAAACTTAAGATTCAAAGACAAGTATTTTAGTGGGTAGGAGTGTTTTATACCTCTCCGTTAATCGTTCCTTCTAGGTTAGTCTCTCCAAGACACCTTGCACTCCTTCTGTGCACCTTTATGCCAAGAAAATGGTATATACTTCAACCATAATTGAATGGTAATAGGTAACGTGGGTTTTGTATGGATAAGTGTCTTACCTTTGCATCGTCGCTCTGCAGAGACATAATTGTTCAGCCATCTCACAGTCATTGCACTCCTTCTTCTCTCAATGTTCATGATGATATGAATAAAGTTTTGAATGGTGGTAACTGGTCCCAAACGTGTAGGGAAGAGAGAAGATTTTGCTTGTAGCGGCAGCTATTTCTAGTCTCAGTGAGGGTTGCACGACTGTAAGGTTTGAGTACACAATTAGGGTTCTTCTAGCGCACATACACACACACACACACACACACACACACACACACACACACACACACAGAATTAGGGTTTTCTATGCTCCTCGATGCAATCCCTCAATGGACCTTCCATTTCTGGTTTTCAATCACAGGACTGGTATCTTTGGTTCGAGGATCGTGGTCTTAACTTGCCCTAATAGTAGGACTGCAATCTCGGACCACGATCCCACGTCTTCCCAAGATTTTCACTAATTTTTATTGCATGACTACGGTCCTCTTGATCCTAGACCGCGGTCCTCACACAAACTGTTTCTTTCTCACCAATCTGAGACACAAGACCACGGTCTTTCTCACTAGGATTGTGGTCCCAAGGGAGGGTGCTCCTTTTGACGCAAGACCGCAGTCCCAATTTGGGAATCGCAGTCCTATGATGTCTCCCTCTTTTTTTTGGTCCAATAATTTGTTTGTTTTGTTTTCTAAGACTAGAGTTATTGAAACCAAAATTTGGACTTCATAAAATTTTGTATTTGGATTTCAAATATTGAGCTTCTGAAATGTTTAACTACTGCTTTTCTAATTACATGTTAATTTCATATATTTAATCGTCAGTTTCATGCCATATCATTGTTACGGTGGACTTCTAAGATGTTGATCCAAGTAGCTAGGCCCTGTAAAGTGTTGTAAGGGGTTTGTTTTCAGTTTTGACAAGTAGAATCCAGATTTGAGAAGATACAAAGCTTAGTTTTGTAAAACAATCAAAAGACTAATAAAGAATAGTTAAAAATCTTAGCAGGGGAACCTAATAAATAGAATACTAAATCTATGGGAGATCAAATCACACCACATAATTGTGCATTGTCTCATTGATCATTTACTTACACACATTTTACCTGTTTAACTTTCTTATTCCTTAATTTCTTAAATTGGATTTAATTTGCTAATTTTCTTTAAATGAATCAATAAACTTTTGAGCCACACAATTCATCATCCTGTCGAGTGTTCTACATCACCTATGGCAGATGAGTCAATTTAGTCCGAGTTCATGGCCAACATATAGTATCTATAAGAAATGAATATATTATAATCATCAATTAAAGAAGAGGCCAACTTTAGACCCAAGGATAATTTAAAAAATATATATATTATTAAGATATTAAATAATTATCTAATAATATCTTATAAAATTGTAAAATAGTATATAATAAGTTTAATACATGATCAACGAGCAATAATAGATATTGAAATTCACAAACTTGCTACAAATCAGTGCCTCATTAGATTTTATAATATTAATTCATTAATTAACAAAAAATACCAAAGCTGTAAATCTAATGTAAATCTGTGGCAAATGGTGTGGAAACTTCATTCTTGCAATGTTTTTCATAAAATCCTTCAAAAAATATTCAAATATCAACTTCTTGGTAAAAAAAAATTGACGAACACATAATGGAGATCATTTAATCTAAGATTTGCACGTTTTGACTCTAGTGTAATACTCCAACTACATGTGACAATAAAAAAATAAAAATAAAAAAATAATTATGAGCAATGCCCATAGTTAACAACAATCTACCAGGCAAGTGGACCGTTATGAATCAAGTGGTTGTTGAAAATTAATTATTCTTATCATGGTTTATACTGATTTATAACACTCTAAAATTTTATGAGGGCGTATAAAATATTTTTTTTATAAAAAATAAATATTTTAAATAAAATAATAAAAATAAATTAAATAATAATTTTTACAAAAAAATAATAAATAATATAAATTTTAAATTTAATAATGCTTTAGCAACAAAGAGAAAAAATAAATAAATAAATTTTTAAAAATATTAAATAAATATAAAATTGTCTAAACAAAATTTAAATGTTTATGACAATATATATTAAAGAAATAAAATAAATTATATTAGTTAAAATTTAAAAAAAAGTAAAAAATATAGGATATTATTAAACTATTTTCAGAAAAAAAGAGAATTGAAAAAAATTTTCTTCTGTAAATAATAATCATGGATATTGTTCATCCCAATTTTAATCGTTAAATAGAAGAGAAAACGAAGAAAAGAGAAGGAAGGATCTGGAAATTCATGAGCAAAGCAGAAATTTCTAAGTTGGTTTGGCGGTGAAGACGAAGAGAAACTTCTGGTTTGGGCGAAGAAAGAATGATCAAGATGGGAATGATCAAAATAAAAGAGGAAAACCAAATGCAAAGAGGGTTTTACGTTCTTGATTTGGGACGATGAACAAATTGGGGTTTTTGGTACATTCGAGTGACGACCCAATAGAAATTGTCTTCAATCTTGCTGGTCGTGTTGAGCACAAAACCGTGAAGGATGATGCCAAAACCACGATTTTCTGGTGTGATTTGATGAAGAAGCAAATGGTGCGTGGGTGTGTGTTGCTACTGCAATGTTTGAATGAACTAAGGAAGAAGTAAAACTAGTGGCTACTGGTGCTCTATTTTGGGAAATGAAGAACGACGAACAGAGGGTTGGGATTTCTGGATTTGAGGATGTTGAAGGAGAAGAACTGAAGAAGAAAGAAAGAAATCTGTAATTCTGATTCAAATCTTGAGTTGGGACGTTGCATTATAAAAAAGGAAGAACCACAAAGTTGGTTTTGGTTTGAGTGGGGAGCCTAATCCAAGATTTTGACGTTGTTCAAAGGAAAATAGGTGCAACGCATGATTTGGGTTTTTAATTTTATTTTATTTTCCTTCTATGATTCGTAGCTGCAAAGATAGAGCAAGGGATACTCAACTCCATGAGTTGTGTTCATCAAAGATTAGAAGGAAGAAGCAGCTGAAAACGTCTTCATTTTTCTGGTTGTCGGTCGTTGAAACAGGGGAGGTAATGGAGTCAACTTATGGTTTTGATTCTTTGATCAAATTGTCCATCGTGGTAATTTAGTTTGGAGATTCAAGATATTGGAACGATTTCCTATGGATTAACTTATGAAGGAACTTGATTTCTGATATGCGTATTTGATCTTTGATTTTCTGGTTTCATAACAGATTTCTGAGTTTTGATTTACATTAAAGGGTGCGAGTCACGAATTTTGGTCGGGGATTTGATGTTATTAAACAGTTGAACTTGATTTAAGTCATGAACGGGGAAATCAAAGTGTCGTTGTGAAGTTGGGTCCAAAAATCTTGGCGAAAGTTGATTTGATTGGTAAATTAAAGCATTATTGAAGTTATTTGAACGTGCACGTTAACTCCAAGGGGACATAGAATTGAAAGGTGCAAAGTCTATTTTAATTAATTATTTGTTTATTTAATTATTTAAATTTTGTAACCTTGAATAAAATTTAGTTAGAATCAATTATAATCGTAGAAAATCTAAAAAGAGAATTTAGTATTTACGAAAATTAGATTTAAGAGTTTCGTTGATATATATATATATATATATATTTATATATTTATTTATTTATTTATTTATTAGAAAACTTAGAGTTAAAAAGTTCCTTGATAAAATCCTAAATTAATTAAGAACACTTTTGGTATAAAAGATGGACACTAAGAAAAATTTAGACTTTTAAAAATTTAATTGTTTAATTAGTTAAATACATGAAAGAATAAGCGTTTGAAAACTTTAATTTCTTCTAGGAAAAAAGAATAAAATTTTGAATAATGAAAAGCTAAAATTTTGATAATTTGAAGCCTTATTTTGTTCGTAATTATTTTAATTAATGTATGAATAAATTATTTGAATCATAGAAACTAAGAGATTGAAGAACAATCATTCAATTAATAATTGATGTATATAAAGGAAAATATAAAAATAATTTTGATTAACTATAATTACTTGAATTTTAAGAAAATCATGAAATTAACACAAATCTTTAGTCATGAAATTTATTATAATTAAATTAAAATAAAGACATTAGGAGCTTATAAATAATTATTATCATGAATTTTCTATTGTAAATTGATATTCCTTAAACGAACATTGTCGACGAACAAAAAAGGAAGGAAATTCGAAAATCCAGGTGGGCATGTTTTCCTTGCTCCTACGTATTATATTGATTTAAAATTCAAAGCATTTGTTTGAATAGTTCTAGGTTATTAGAATTTTGTTAAAAAATTGATTGAGATTGGTTAGTGTACTTGGATGGTAATGTGATGAATTATTTCAATTCACGCATAATCATTTTATGACATGCTTGAATAGAAAACTTCGCATTTAGATTTAAATAAATTGTGGCATGCATGAATAGGAAAATATGCATTTAGATTCCACTATTTACTCATGTGCTTTATTATTTTAATTTGCATGCGTAGTTTGATTTAGTGTCTATTGGATTGTGAAATGCTTGGTGTGATTGAATTTGTGTGTAAAACAAAAATAAGACGAAGGATTACTAAGAATCCACGTACGGGTGCGATCGACGAGCCTGAAGCAGATCGAAGTGTTATCTCCTATATGCTACCACTTGAGATCGACGAGCTACAAGGCGGATCATAAGTATTCTTACCCTTGAGCTGCCTGCGATATCTCAAAGTCTTCGGGAGACGGTACAAGCGACAGTAAGTACATTATCTTAGACTGTGATACTAAGATATGACTGATTTTAGATTGTACTTGAGACCTTCTACGATTACGATTAGATTAGATCACAGGGAATACTGAGAGGCATCTCAACCCTCTTCTGGTCTTAGACTCGACCAAAATCAAATGAATGTTTGAAACGCCTAATGTTTGAAAGTGTTTGTAATGTTTTGGGTTTTGATCTGTATAATGCGTGTGATGTATAGGAAGGATGCACTGGGCTTTCGAACTCACTTCCATTTTATTTTCAGGACACTTGGACGTAGTGCATAGCAGTCTACATCAGAATACTCGCACTTTTGATTGGATACCTGATGGGGGAGGTTGTCCGAGATAGGAGGCTCTAGAGGTTGCAGTTCATCTATTCAATTGTAATAAAATTACATGTATACTTATCTTTTGAATTTAATTTCACTGTATTACGGGTAACCATTTTAAATTTGAATTTTCGTTGTATGATTTATGATTTACAATTAACAATTTATGATTTATAATTTATAACTTTTGATTTAAATTTGTTTTATTTAACTGCAAAAATCTAATAAACATAATGAGAAACTTATTTGGATCTTTTGTTTTGTTAACGTGTGTTTCCAGATATTTATTTATTTACATCTGACTGGAACTTGAAATTGAAAGAAAAGATTTTGACAGAAAGAAAATTTTTAATAGCATTCTGATTCTCAACGAGCGATGATCCGTAGTATGTGACGGGAGGTTCGATTGAGAGTCGGGATGTTACATCGTCATAGAATATTATTTGACAATATATTTCTTTCTTATTAATTACAGACCATGCCCGTCATCTAAAAATATATTTTTAATAACCAATAGTTCTCCATGAAACATATATTTGTATGTACGTAAACATAAAAAAAAAAACAAAAATGAAAACAAAAAACAAATGAAACACTAAAAATTAGACATATTACAAATTTGAAAATTATCTTTATATTAAGTTTTCAATGAATCAATTTCAAACAAGAAATGAACATTTAACATCAAATCATACGAATATAGTTTGAAGGTCGTGCTATTGTACTACCTAAAGCATGCTCTAAAATTTGCATCTCACTATAACTTCGATAGAGACATGTATTTTTTTCACTATTACCTTTTTTTACCCATATTTTCCAACTATGTGGACCTAGTCAAAAGAAATGCACTAAAGCTTCTGGACTTTTTGATGGCATTTTCATTCATATACAAAGATGATAAAATTAATAACAAAAATACTGGAAAACAGTTTAAACACAAATTTTAAAAAAAAATGAAAATTTCGACTTTTTTTAAAAAAAAGTGGCGTAACTACCATCGTGTGAGCAGTTTTTAAAATCCTATAACATAGTTCATCAACAAATACTAATATTTTAACTGTATACAAAAGTTATATATGTTGTATACCAATATTTGTAATTCATATCTCATTAACTAATGTTAATATCCTAAATATATACAAAAGTTATATACTCTGTATGCCAATTTTTGAGAATATGCAACATATTTCTTTAATAAATGTTAATAATATCCAATTTATATATATAAAAAAAGTTATTCAATTTGTATAAAGAAAAAATATATAGAAAAATTATTCACTCTATATCCTAACTATATACAACATTATTCGTTTTGTATACAGATTTTCCAACAGCCCACTCTTTTATCCCAACGTTATTCGTTATGTATACAAACATTATTCGCTCTTTATACAGATTTTCCAACAGCCCACTCTTTTATCCTAACTGTATACAAACATTATTCGCTCTATATACAGATTTTTCAACAGCCAACTCTTTCATCCTAACTGTATGCAAACATTATTTACTATGTATACCGATTTTTCAAACATTATTCATTATATATACTGATTTCCCAACGACCCATTCTGACTGTATACAAACATTATTCATTTTGTATACCGATTTCCCAACAGGTCCATCTAAGCTCGATCAAAACCCTAACATTGACGAAGATAAAGCTCTCTGGTTCCTTGCTCTTCTTCCTGGCCAAGCTATATGGTTCCCTACTCCACTTCGTGCCTTGCTGCAAACCAAAACAATGACGTAAGAAAGTGAAAAGAAGAAACGAAGAAGAAGCCGCTGAATTGAAGAAGAAGACTGCTGATTCAAGAAATTCCCAATTTAGAAGCTTGAAGAAGCGGACCAATCAACTTCCCAAGAACATCTATCGCTTGCACACCAGAGAACTGTGAATGCCAGATTTCCTTCTTCATGCTTCACCGCTGCATCTTCTCCTTCCTCCTTTGTGTTGACATTTCACCTGAGAACGTCCAAAATTGTGAACAACACGAGCATGACGAAGACACGCAACAAAACGCCTGATCTCCTTCTTCTTACTTCACCGCTACATCTTCTCCTTCTTCCCTTGTGTCGCTGTTTTGCTGGAGAACGTCCAAATCTATGTCGCCGTCCTCTATTTTTCATCGTTGCCTAACTTGCTTCTTCTTCTCCATCTTCCTACTTCACACCATCATTTTCAAAATACAAATTGGGCTGTTGGGAAATCTGTATACAGAGCGAATAATGTTTGTATACATAATGAATAATGTTATGTTTTAAACACAAATTAAAAAAAACAAAAATCTTGGAAAATGATTTAAATCGAATTTAAAAAAAATGAAAATCTCAGCTTTTTCAAAATTTTCATCTTTTTCAAAAAAAAAAAAGTGGCGCAATTAACGTGCAGTTGTCAGAACTACAATTTTGGTATAATATGTGTATAACATAGGAATAATGTTGGGATACAACCACATATCACTACTTAATCTGCAGTGTGGGTACAATTTTTGAATAACATTCGTATAACAAATGTATACAAAGGGATATAAAGCTTAAAATTGCAGTTTTTGGAATTCTATTGGTATATCATATGAATAATATGTGTATACAATGTGATATTAATGCTCAAATTGATATGTTCGTATAAATTTTGAATAACATCAGTATAACATATGTACAAAAAGATATATAAATAAACTTGTTTGCTTATATTATATTAGTATAACATCGGTATAACATATGTATATAACATGATATATGTTCAAAAAATGATCTGTTGGTCTTATTTTCGAATTACATTAGTATAACATATATATACAAATGAGTATTAGTGTATACATAGTTCTAACATTTAGTATATAATTAGTATAATATTAATATATAATAATAAAAAAATTATTTTTGGTATACAATCTTCAATTATAACAGTTATATCAAAACCTTTCAGTATAATATGTGTATATAACGTGATATTCGTTTAAAATAATGATCTATTGGTATTGTTTTTGAATAACGTTAATATAACATGTGTACAAAAAAGATAACAGTATTCAAAAACTGATTTGTTGGGATAAAAATGAGATATAATGGTATACAATATTTAAAATAGCATATGATAATATAAAAATAGGTATGATGTATACAATCTTTAAAAGTAGTATAACAATGGTATACAAAAAGGTATGGTATACAAAACCTGAGATGAGTTAGGTCAGATATTTAGGTATAACGATGGTATAACATGGGTATACAAATCTTTTCTCTGTTATTCCACACGAAAACTGAGATGAGCTGGGCTAGTTATTTAGGTATAACAATCGTATCACATAGGTATACCAATCTTTTCTCTACTCGGGCTGCAAGTTTTTTCTTTCATCTGTTGTCCGCCATTGCTAATCTTCTTGGTTTCTGCAGAATGGCTAGAAGTAAGGAAGAAATCTAGCAGCGAGAGAGTTCAGATTGCCGCTTTAAATGCATGGCAACCAGCGTCGATGGAAGCAATGTGAGTTCCATGGCCATCAGCGTCTCTCGATGACCAAAACTCTACCGTATTGTTAATCCCTCCGATTCCACCTAGAAGAAAGGCATTCTTCCTCTTCTTCTAAATTGGTCCTGCTTGATAGCTGCATCTTGAAGACAACATTCTTGAGAGTTGTTTTCTTATCTTTGAACCAGAGGTCTGGCCAACTCAGAGGTCTCTTTAATGGTAGATTAGGGTTTCTTCTCTCTTCTTGTAAAAATGACATTTAATTGGTGTACAGTTAGAATATATCATGATTCTGGTATACAGTGTGTTTAACCTCCGTATACAAATAGGATTTTGCAATGAAAAACACTGCTATAGAAATAAGCGTGAAAAATTGAAACGAAACGTGATTTTGCACTTAAATATATTTTTCGGTATTTTTGATAATAATGAACAATATATGACATACACGTAATTAAGTTTAAAACGTGCATCTAATTATGTTATTAAGTTAAAATATCTGACATATTGTGTAATTTCCTCTTTTTTTTGTGCCCATCCAACTCAACAATTTGCACTTGAAATTATTGCCTTCTACCTACATATAACAAAAAATATTGTTATTTTTACTCAATCATACTAATCTATAGTCATTACGAGCGAAAATGATTTATAGGATACATATAGCAAGTTTTTGACAAATAAAAATAATAATAAGGCCTTTACTTTTACATTCTCTATAAAAAAAAAATGGATCATCCTTTATTTGGTCACTTAATCCATGTTTGTGGTTATTCATATGACGCTCAAAAACCTAAAACAATATAAAAGAGAATGTAAAGAGATGACATAAAAGAGACTTAATATACCAAATAGTCCAAAAAAAAAAATCTTATACTTTATACCTTACTTAAACAACCATCCTACACAACACATCAATAGCCACATTTATGAACAAAATTGATAGAAAAAAAAAAGAAAAAGAAAATTGTGTATATAAGATTTTAACAAACAAGTAAGTATGAAATATAAAAATTATTTTCTTATTATTTTTAATCTCTAATTCTATAATCTCAAATTATGATCAAAGAGAGCAACTAGAGTGACAGTAGTGATCATACACTAAATCTTCACAAATGACAGAAACTTTTATCGTGTTTTTTGTTTTAATTTTTACAACTCATTCTTTTAGCCAAATTCATGCTAGGTATGATTTGCAAGGGGATAAAAGAATAAAATCCAAAACTTTAGGAAACAGTGATCCCAAATAAAGATATGCATTAATTAGCTTTTCTATTTAAAAGCTTAAACAGCTTGCAACTTTCTCCACAAAGTCAAAAAGTACCATTGAGAAGCCAAAACATAGTTACAAGGTTGTTCACAATGAAATCTAGTGCAGGAGCTATCTTCTCCTTCTTCAAGAAGTTGGCTGTGTTATGATCATAGCTTCTCTGCTCCTCTTAGTTTCTTACGGTAAGATACCTCTTCCCCTGAGTTTATCTTTGATTTGATGAGTTAATATCTTAAATTAAGTTGAAATACATATATACTTATTGGGTTTTGGGGTGGATATGGTTTGAGCAGCAGATGTTTCTCCTGTTTGCGAAGGAAAATGTGAGGACATTCCTCACTGCAACAGCTTTTGTAGAACAATAGGATATTCAAGTGGCAGTTGCATTCTACTGCTTTATCAATATTATTGTTGTGATAACTAATTAGCTCATCAACCTATAATGAATTAGAATAATGGATAAGAATTCTGCAGGAGAGAGATCCAGTTGATGTTTAGGGCACTCTTGGTGGCAAGCTGGTAAATTTGTTACTTTTGTGGGCAATATATGCTTGCCATTTGGTGCAAATCTATGGGATGTAATAATCTGAGTTTAATATAAAAGTAACTCGTAAAAACAAAAAAAACAAAAAAACAAAAACAAAAGTGAAAATAACTCACATTTATCTATGTGACCATCAATTTGAAGAGAGGACGAGGTAGAAAATAGGAGGCCGCAGTGCCTTCGCCTAGGGTCTATTAAGGATGTGATTTTCCAGTAAGTTTGGTGTTGCGGCGCCCTCCTTGTGCATGGCAGTGCCTTAGCAATAGATAATATATATAAATTATGGCTAAAGTTATGGTAATAACATAAATCAATGTGATCTTCAAGGCTAGAAGTGAGAATGCTCAAACGGCAAAATACAATAAGACAATTTTAAAGGAAGGGAAAAGTTTGGTTAAATCATTATATCTTTGTACATCTTCTTGCAAGATATTGATAAAGTTATAATCTGAATTCTTAAATGACAGCAAGCAGCACGCAACAAGGATAATTGGTCGTAGGAACAGTAATAAGTCGTTTATCAACTGTCATCTCTAATATTTAAATAAAATAAATAATTTATATATATGTTGTATAAAATGTAAGTTATAATAAGTTTGAAGTAAAATAAAAAAAAAATAAAGTTTAAAAGAAAGTCTATATATATGTTGTATAAAATATAAGTTGTAATAAGTTCGAAGTAGAAATAAAAGTATGAGAAACAAGTTAAAAAAAAAAAATGTTTTTCTCCAACAAAAACATATTGCACAGTTCAATAACATGAATCTGACTAGGATGCAAAGAAAAAAAACAACAATATCACAATTTTCAGTCATGTATGCTACAACGAACAGCTT